>VWZY01007345.1:116792-245676 GCA_013399075.1 Chloroceryle aenea | reverse complement strand
TCTTGGCTCAACCGTGCTGGTCTCTTGCCTTCCTTGCCCGATTTCTTAGCCCCAGGGATTGAGAGTTCTTGTGCTCTATGTAAAGTGTCCATAAAGATCTGCAAGCTCTGTTCTGCTCCAGTGTCCCCAGGGGTCCTTTCTGAGGGGAACCTATTGACTAACTCTTTGAAGAGCTGGAATTTTGCTTTCCTAAAGTTCAGGGTCCTGACTTTACTCCCTGCCAGACCCTTATCCCTCCGGACTGTGAACACCACAAATGCATGATCACTANTTCCAGTGTTTCACCACTCTCCTTTAAAAAAAATAATCTTCCTTATATATAATGTAAAGTCATTATCCTTGTNGATATTCAACAGCACCGGTCCCAGTATGTCCCTCTACTCTTCCTAAGATACCTGTCCCTACTTCCTCTGCTGGTGCAGTTCCTTCTTGGCCTTCAGTCTGATGAGCAAGTCTTGACTCAGCCATGCTGGTCTCTTGCCTTCCTTGCCCGATTTCTTAGCCCCAGGGATTGAGAGTTCTTGTGCTCTATGTAAAGTGTCCATAAAGATCTGCAAGCTCTGTTCTGCTCCAGTGTCCCCAGGGGTCCTTTCTGAGGGGAACCTATTGACTAACTCTTTGAAGAGCTGGAATTTTGCTTTCCTAAAGTTCAGGGTCCTGACTTTACTCCCTGCCAGACCCTTATCCCTCCGGACTGTGAACACCACAAATGCATGATCACTACAGCCCAGGCTGTCTCCAGTCTTGACATCACCAATTAGCTCACTTGAGTTGGTGATCATCAGGTCCACTATTGCTTCCCCTCTGGTAGGGATGTCTATTACCTGGCTTAAGAAGTTGTCCCTCATACATTCCAGGAGTCTCCTGCATTGCCAACAGCTTACTGTGCTACTTTTCTAGCAGATGTCAGGGTAACTGAAGTCATCCAGCAGGATGAAAGCCTGTGAGCACANTCTGATCGTTTTTGTGGCCCTCCTTCAGCTCTGCTCCACCAGGTCCATGTCTTTCTTGTGATAAGTACTCCAGAGCTGGACACAGTATTCCAGGTAGGATCTTACCAGAACTGATTAGAGGGACAGAGAGTTATCTCCATTGATCTGCTGACCACGCTTANTTCACAAGGTTCCCTTTGTTGCCTTGTCTCTAATTTTTAGCCATAATCTTTTGACCTGCTCTTAGCTACTTTTCAGGGACAGATGTTCACACTCTATCTATTTCTTAACGCCTTCTTCCTCACCTGTCTCTTCTGAAGAGCTTGTAGCCATCAATAAATTGCACTCTAGTCAAGGGATTAGTCCCACCAAAATTCAGTAATGGCAACAATTTCCTTAATTGTAATATTTTTGCTTAAAAAAAAAAACCAAAAAACAAAATGATTTTGTCACTTAACTTTTCACCACAGGCCCAGATGTTTTTAGATGTTTTTTTTTTCCATTGAGGGGCACTTCATCATCAGCTATTTCCTTTGTAGGAATAGGCTCATACATTCATATGCTACAATCAAGGTTTGTTGTTTCATCGTCTTCTCTGGTAGAGTGGGGCTGGATTTGAGGCCTGAAGCATTCTTAGATGACACCAGTAGCTTTTCATTTTCTGGGTTAAGAAGTCATTTAGTTAAGTGGCTTTGTATTTAGTATATACTCTCCAAATTGTACAAATGACTTACATGGAGAGACTGACTGAACTCGTGATCAGTGCTGCAGTCGTTGCAATAAATAGAGCTGCTGAGGGAAAGTGAGGGGAGATCAGTGATAACCATAGCGGGAACCTCACTTTTTATAATGAATTTTCCTTTCCCTAGCCTACCTTCAATCTCTTTGTAAGAAAACAACCAGTACTTGGTGACTGACAGAGCAGACTGGCATCTCTTAAAGCTTGCTTTATCCTAGCACTGAGCTGTTTGTCTTCTGATAGTAGGAGGCAGGTGGAGTTTTTGAGGTCCTGCTTATTGCTTGGCTCGTGGGAGCAAAACAAGTCCAGATGCTGCTGACCATGCAGGGTTTTATATCACCTTCTGAAGTGTAAGTATGGTTAAAAAAAAAAAAAAGCATGTATAATTTGGAGAGGATTTAAAATATATTTTTAAATGAGGCATTTGACTTGCCTTCTTCCTTATATTTTTGCCAATCATAATGTGTGAAGAGGAATAGCAGTGCAACTGCACTCTGTGTACACATCAACTGGCGGGCAATTTATTGAAGGAACATGTTTCTGCCAAAACAGATGTGCTTAGCTGATTTTTAATCATAAATACTTGACAAAAGGCTTCTTCATATTAAAAATATTCTTCAGTGATGTACGATACTGTTGGGATGCGAGCTTCTGCCATACCTTTGACTAGACACCCTAAGTGCAGCTGCTCATATCTCTTGGGTCAAGTCAGACCTGACAAATTCCTGCTCAGGACCCCTGGGCCATCGCAGATGATCAGAGGCATCCCCAGCCCAACTTGCCAGTGCCATCGAATGCAGGCTAAAGTAGCTGTTGTGCTTGGCACTCCTAGACCTCACCATCTGGCCATGGAAAATCTACCTTCATAGGCGCATATTTGGAAGAAATAGGTATTGCAAGGAGTATGTCCACTTACCTAGGGCTTAGTTTCTAGGCCTTTTATGTATATCATGCCATTGGCCTAAACTTATGTATATCAGTCACGAAGCTAGAAAGTGAGAAGGTTTGTAGGTGGCCTAAAGTTTTTCCCATCTGTGCAACACACACATTTTAATACATCTGTACCAACATTGATTCTTAGCTAATTTTTTTATATATATACACATATTAATTTGAAGGTCCATCCTTGAATTCTTAGATTAATTCTAGGCATATTTGTTATGGTGTACAATAATTTGGGAAAACTATTTTTCAATCTTTCTGTTGCAGATGGGTTGTAGTATTTAGTGTCTGATCCTTAGAAAAGATCCTGTCTGACACAGGGCCAGCTGCCCTACATGCGCTTGGGTCACCTGTTACAGGACCATCATTTTCACAAGCCAGTTCTCTTTCCAGAACTGATTGCTAAGTTGCAAGGTAGGATTTCAGCCTGTAGACTTTCATCTATACCTATGCATAGCTGTATCAGTTCAGGATGTCAGAAGATTCCTATTCCTAACACAAAGGTGATACATTTTCCCCCATAGTATCACCAGGAATTATTGGACCAGTGATACTTTTTCTGTGAAGGTGACTTGTACCTGGATGTCTATCTGGGGATCCTAGGCACTGATTATTCTGCTCTAAAGTGTGTTTATATGTATGCTCAGTGACACAAGATTTTCAGATACACAGAAGTAGCTCTGATGTGACTGCTAGACATTTGGAAATCCTGGACACCTGGCCAGACTTCAAATTGAACCTGACTAAAATGTCTGGGAAGAAATGAAGTGTTGTCAGAGAAACCTGAATGTACAACATCTGCCTTGGTATGGCTTTACCATAAGAAATGAACGAATAAAACAGATATGTGTAAACAAGAATACAGAATACTGCTTTTTTTTGACATGTGAAAAATATACCACCTGTGAGAAAGCTTATCCTCCTGAAGAAACTGGCATAAACTGTACTGTGATTCCCCAAGGGGTCTGCTGATATCAGCAAATCCACCTGAAAGCGGTCACTTAAGGAGTTCCTAGACGTTTTCCAGAGTAATTTAAGCTTCTGGGATTTTCAGTTCAAAATCCTGTTTCCAGACATCTAAGCCCTGGATACTGTACAACCCCCAAAAATGTTTATTTTGAACTCTAAGACTCTCTTTACTCAGGCAACTAGAGGACTTCTATATAACAAGAGTAATCAACATTTCTCTCAGAGTGAAATCAAAGACTGTCCAATTAGTCTGGTGCAAGAGAGTGTTTGTGTATGAATTATAACTAATGTGGAATTGAAAGGGAATTGTACCATTCCCAGGTTAAGCACTGTTAGTGAAATTAGCAAATGTGATTCCCTTTTTTCCCTCAAGGCATGAAGCTGCAGAAAAAAGCAAGAAGAGAAGGAAGCAGCTTCTGCATTTTTCTTCTAATCAGCCATGCGTATTAGCGTATAAGGCAAGACAGGAAGGTAATATGAGAATCAGGCAAGCAGCCAGATGACATTGTGTAAGGCATCTTTGTATAACTGCCAGCTAGTGTCTTATAATATTGAACACTGAAGTTTCTATTTAGCAGTGTCGATTGAATGGTGGGGGAAAAAAAAAAAAAAAGGGCAAGGATAATGTCTGTAATCAGCACTGCACGACTGCTATTGTCTATGCTTGGTATACTTAATGGAGAAGCTAATTACCATGTGTTCATTTTTTATTACGTTTACTATATTGCATGGATAAGTAATATGATTTTTTTTTCCCTCCATGGGTTTACAGAAAACAAACAATACAAACAAAAACACGATGGATCCCCTTTCTCCACCCCCAGCCCTAATTAATTCTCATTAGGGCCACCGGTTTTATTTCCAAGAGGAAGTCAGAAGGCAAGGATAGCATGCCTGATGAGCTTGCTAACCTAGCCCAGTGTGTGCTTGGACTAAGCTGCTGATGTGTTTGAATGTGACAGGAAGGAAACTGCACAAACCCAAAGCACAGTCGTTTCATTTAACTTCTCTGAGACACATTCATTTACCTACCACTTCCCATGCAGCTTTTCAAAACCAAAAGGGAAAAGTATCCTTGAAAAGTGGTGGACTGACAACTTCTTTCTGCATGGTTGGAGAAGAGCAATGCCATGGAAGTACACTCCCAGAATGACATGACAGTACCCTAAAAATTTTTGACTCAGTCCTACAGTGTGAGAATGCTGTCCCTCTTTGATCTTCTTGTCATCCTCTGTGCCTTTTTAGGGCAAGCCATCTGGCCAAGTTCACACTATTTCTGACTGCTGTTGTGGGGCATCTACCACTGCCAGTGCAGGCAGAGGTCCCCACAGGATACTGCCTGTGGCAATGCCTCCTTCTAACTGGTGACCTTGTGGGTAGAGCCCATTCTTCAGTCAAAGCCTTATGCTCCTGGAGGGAAGCGGATGCTCGCATCCTCAGTGGGCATCCCAGCCTCCAGGCTTGGACACAAATCAAGTGGCTCTCAGTTGTCCTTGGTAAGGCTGTTCTCTTTTGTGTGAAGTACTTGAACAGCTACTATGAGAGGGACTGGAACTTCACACTGAAGGTCAGTCCCCTGGTAATTTATCTATTGACTCCTTGTCGCACTCTCATCTTGCCATTGAATAATTGTTCCATGAAAAGTAAACATGGAGGGCCTTCCTTGAACTGAGTCCATGTGAATTTATATCTCACCTAATGTCAGAGTGAGACTTCCAGTGAGAACTGTGCCACTAAGGGCCTGATTTTTTATTGTGTTTGGGAACCACATGATGTAGATGGTGATACCGAGTGGGATCTTTCTGAAGTGTTTTTTTGGTTCTCAGCTGGCATTGGAAAGCAGTTCCACCTAATTCTGAGAAGTAACTGGTTTGCACTGACTATGCTTGGAGGGTTAATGCAGGTATTAGCATAACTACTGCTGAACTGGTGTAACACTACTGAGTCCCAAGAACTGTTGTGTGGCCCCTGGGAGGGGTCAGGATCCTGTTACTTTTCCTGGAAGGACTGAGTTCCATATTCATGTTGCATTTAGAACATGCACAAGGAACAGTGTCCTCAGACCAGGGACCCTAATGACAATTGTCAGATGCTGATTAGATCAATATTAATACCAAGGCGTAGCTAAAAAGTAGTCAGTCAAAATGACCTCAGTGCTGATTTTAACAAACAGGTTCACAAAGTCTGGTCCTCCCACACTGAAGTAAATAGGAAGATGTTGCAGTATTTATAGACTGGATTTCGAAAAGCAGAAGCAGCTAATGCACTCTATTAGGCACACTCCCTAGTGCCTGCAAATTGCTGTATATTTCAAGCCTTATTTAATTTTTAATACAGCAATCTGTTACGTAATCAGATATATTTTGAGGGAGACATTATTGCATCTTGCAGTCTGACTGGTTTCCCCTCTGAGTTTGGCAAGTGTAGCATGTGTTTTTTATGGTCAGGAACTCCTTTTCTGCTGCTGAGGCTGAAATTAAATTGTCCTACTCAATGTATGTGGTATATTAAAGCACAAAGAAGCAGTGTCTGACAGGCTGGTGGTTAAGGGGACATGTTGCTTCTCTACTACACAGAGAAAGACTGAAGGCTTCCTCCTCTGATAATGGTTTTGAGGTAAAAAATTGGCTGTTCCCCCATATAGTCCTCTACTGCTGCTGCAGACTTGAGCAAAGTAAGCGGGAAAGAACAGCTGAAGACAAAGCATTTTAGTGCCTGTGAGACATGAGTGGAAAGTCCACGAAGATTTTGTCTGCTCCAAGGTTAATAAATCTTAAAAACACAAAACTGAGATATGTAGGGCAGACCTGGCTCAGGATGTATATTTCTGCTTTGCCCTCTTATGATGTTGGATATGAGAGATGTTGGAGGGATTGAATTAAAAGTAATCTATGTTGGAGGTGAAATTCCACTTACATTCATTATAAGTAAGTTTCCTCAGAAAAATGGAAGTTAAATATTTGAGAGAAACTTACAGCAGGCTTCTGTCTCTGCATCAGTGTGTGGTGCTGAACAGAAAGCAGGTCTTACCCATAGCTCAATATTTCCATGCCCAGAGAAGAGATGAACAGGAATTGCAGTCTTCAAAAGAAGGAGGTAAATTTTTGTGAGTGCAGGGCAACTTCCCTTGGATGGTGGGTGCTGTAAGGGAGCAAATCCTCCTTCCCAAGTCTTTCACTGGACTTTTGTATCTCTTTTAAGGAAGCATGAAGTCTTTGTCAGAGCTCTCTTAGATGCATGATTTACAGGTTACTTATAGTTCTTGTTTTAAACCCTCTGCCTGTATAACCTACTCAGTGTCTAAAGTTAGTACACAGTCTCAGCCCAAGGACTTGCTCCATTTTGTACTCTGAATGTAAACTTCTACTTCCTAAACACCTTACCTGATGAAAAGAATATCTTGAAATGCCTATCCTGCAGATGGGATTTAAAGTTCTTGATATAATAGATGTTTTCACATACAAAAGATCTACTTTTACTGAAAAAGAGATTTCTTCCAAGAAAAAAAAAAGAAAATCAGAACAAACGAATGCAAAACCAACAATGACAAAACCAGAACAAAAAAAACCAACCAAACAAAAAAATACTAACCCAAAACAAACAAACAAAAAACACAAACAAACAAAAACAGGGGAAAAAATCTTAGCATTCTGTAATTTTCTGTTACAGACCATCTGCAACTTACTTTGCATGTTTGGATTTGCAGTGATAACAAAGGACATGTTGAAGAAAACAGCAACTGAAATTATAGAAATAGATTTGTTTGGGCATCTTGTGTAGGAATAAGCTTTCTACTGGTCCCTATTGTCACCTTCCCATGTCTGTTGTGTGAAAGATGCTCTCAGCCTTTCATTTGAGATCTTCTGCATGTTGTGGGAGGAAAACAAGTGAAGGAAATATCTAAGGAAATATCCCATATAACTTATGTAGGCATGGTAGTGGGGGAATTTAGGCTGAAATATGTTGGTTGACAGATTGCCATATTCAAGATAAGTTCAGAGCTCTCATGTTTCTCTTTCAGTATATCACAATATGCAGCATATGAGCACCAATTCAGTAGACGCTCTTCATTGAATCTGTCTATGTGGATTTTCTTATGCTTACCAGTTTTAGACAGTGTTTTCATCCAAGAGTTTCAACTTGATGTAGCCAAAGCTTGTAATACCACTCCTAGGTACGCCTAAATGTTTTGCATTCAAAAGCAAATAAAAGTGTCTTGCATTGCTTTCCCTATCTTCTTCCCCTTTATGAAATAAGTACGTAATGTAGTCTGATATGTAGAAAAATACTGAAGTAGAGAGAGGATATTTAGAGATTTATTGTGACATATCTGGGAGGGAATCTGGGTAGTGCAGATCTCAGTCTGAGTCTCTATTCAGTCCATTGGATTGGCAACAGACAGGAGCATTGCAGCTAGACTAAAGGCTCAAATGAGCAATTAATTTATTCTGGTCTTTTCTGTCATCACATTTATCCCTTAGTAGCCCTGGTAACTCTTCACAAGTAGATTCTTAGCTCATGGTGCATGTTTTCTAAATCCCCTTTCACTAAGAGCTAAATTTGGTAGGGTGCTTGGCATGGGCTAAGAGCACACAGATAAACTGCACTGACACAATAATCTACTAAGGTGTGGTGGCATTTTGGTCTGAAGATCACTCATCATCATCATTATCATCATCATCATCTCTGGTATGTAAAGCCTAGAATAAACACACTCAGAAGAATGACTGCTTCTTTGTTACCCACAGATAGGAAGGCTTGGCTCTAAAAGAAGTATTAAAGAGGTAACAGTCTCTGATACAAAAAGAAAGTTAAAAAGTCCTTCCTCAATAATAAGAAACAAATAGTACTCTAATTATAGGTGATATGGCCATTTGAAATCTCCTATGGTCCACACTACACTTGATTTCCCACTCTCTAAGGTCTTGCTAATGCTGCAAGGGCTGTTTTAAGATTGGATTCCAAAATAAATATGCTTTATGACAGTGGTGGTACCCTGGAAAGATTTAGTTCTGCTCTGACACTTATGTATCTATTATTATTATTTTATTCAGTTATCATACACCCAAGATTACTGTCTTATGGATAAACTTTAAGGCAGTAAATTAAAGTGGTACACACTAGTGGTCCCATTAGTGGAAGGTGTTGAATTCAGTGCATTTCTAAGCACTCCATTCCAATCTTCCTACCTCTATGCTGTATAGAAGACATTAATGTGTTGTTTTAATTTGAGACTCAGACACTCAAAATGCTCTCATCAAGAACATTTTCCAGGACTTGCAAGATAGAGGAGATAAAATAAAGCACTAAAAATAAATAATTCAAGACAAATTTTATTCATTATGCTGTATTTTCTATGGGCAATAGTTTGTGTAATTTCTCCTACAGTGCCAAACTAAGCAGCATCTCCTTGTGAAGGGGAAGCTTTGTGTTTCACACAAAATTTTTGATTTATGTACTTGCATCCTTTTATCAAGTTAAGCTTAAATCTATTTGACTATCTGTCTTTGTTTTTAACAGCTTAAACAATGTGGAAAAAAACACCCCCTACCATGTAGGTCTCATGCTCCTCTTTAGAAAGGAATACTCCATTTCAGCTTCATTGCTAGTGTGAAATACTGAGTTTCCTTGAAATTGCAAGCTTCTGATCTATTCTGACCTTCTTTTCACATGAAATTTGCCTTGCATGGATCTTTCATGCCCTCCTTTGGGTAGGGAAATTACATGTTTTTTAAAACATGCTGTTCCACACAGTTTGCATTTTTAAAAGTTAATATGAATAGTGAACGTAGTAAATCATAAATTATTAACATGTGGACTATAAAGTAACCATGTATTTTCCAGGCAGGACTCTAAGTACCCCAAATAATTTTAAATGTTCATAGTTACTAATTTTTTTCCACATACTTGTGGCTTCCTTCTTGCCTTCAAATATTATTGTCAGGTAGGAAAGTTTCTGGCACCAAAGGCCAACTAAAGCTTGTTCAGATATGGAAAGTTGCTACATGGTTAAGTGTTTGACTTATAGATAATGGAAGAATTAATTAAATCTAATAGGTTTTCTAAGCATATTTCTTACCAGTTCAGTAGAAAAAAAATGACCCTCCTGAAAGACAAAGCTGGAAATATGCAGAGTCAATAGCAAGTTCAAGACATACGAGTTAGGGCTTCTCAAAATCAGAGCAATATGTGGTGCAGGAAGCTGGGCACTATTCAAGAAAGAAGGACAGAAAAACCAGAATCAAGTGACTGAATAGCAGGAAGCAATGGTGAATGTAGCCTTGGGTGAAGCTAGCAAAACAAGTTTCTTTTGGACCTGGTGGGAGAGGATGGGTCTGCCCAATATTGGGGCTCTGTCTGTTGATTTCCAATATGATCTGAGAAACAGGACATTGCAAGAGCCTGGACATTAATTACATAGATCAAAAAGAAGAAATAATAGCAAGGAGATGGGGCTTTGTCTTAATGAGACAAATAATAGGATGAAAGGGATAACACATTACTTTGTGGCCGATGCCACAGTAATGAGTTTGCTGCAGAATAAAAGAAAAGTGGGAATCTATAGCTTCTACTTAACAAAAGCCTCTCCAAAGATGATTCCATCCTCATTACAGTTTCAACAAAACAGTAACTTTCACTGCCTGGCCAGACAGAGAAAATCAAGCACTTTGAAAGGTTTGTCTGTAGCAAGCAAAATGGCATCTAAGCAGATCCTGGGGTCACACTCAGGAAGCAATTAAAGTACTTCATCAAAAAACCCATGGCCTTGCATCAGATTGAATGGATATGGTGGAAAATTGGTTGCTTCCTTGGTACTCGCTCTCCATGGCTGTGATCCAGGGAAGAATTCTGACTTTTGCATTACAGTAGAAACAGGAAAGAGGTTGTGCCATTGCATCCACCTTTCTGAGAGTATTTTTCCTATGTGCAGACACTCTTCATATCTGAGGAAGTGTTAGGCTGTTGTATGATTTTATAAGGGCTCAAGAACAGCCTCAGAAAAGTCTGTTCTTAATCTTTAACTTAGGCCGATACCTTGAGTAGGACTTCTCCCTTGGTATTCTGACCGAAGCTGCATCAAGTGACATCTCACAATCTGTCTTGGTGAACTAATAGTTGGAGTGTAAATAAACTCAGTTACTTGAAGAAAAATCCTGCTATTCTACATTACTTTCCTCTTCCAGTGGATAAGAAAGATGGATACACAATACTGCACACAAAACCTTCTCTCTTGGAGGACTGAAAGAGTGTTGGCAATTTACACTAGCATTTGTTACTGACCATCACTGCTCACTATGTGCCTTCTTTCATATGTTGTCCTTAAAGTCACAGATGTTTACCTTCTTGGTGATGCTGGTCATGCCCTAAGAGCTACCAATACTGACTTTACAAGCCATATGTTCATCATCGGATGAGATCTGTGTGCTTCATAACAAATGTCCAGTATCCTTACCTTTTATTGAACAAATTGAAGAATTGTGACAGAAATAACTATTCTTAAAATCCTACAGCACAGAATTTCTCCCATGACATTTTGAGAATTACTATAATTTTCACAAAGCCTGTGAGCATAACAAAGACCTAAATGGGATTTCCCAACAGACTTGAAAATAGTCCTGCTGGGTGCAGGTTAAAATTTTGTTTCATTCTAGGATTAAATTAAAACAGAGATTAGGAAAGCAGTGTGGAAAATAAATATTTACATACTGTACATCATCATTATGAGACTCTTATTTTAAGTTTGTCATACAGAATACAGAGGAGACATCTATTCTCTTCTACTTGTCCTAAGAAATTGTTGCCTAGAACAAAGCATCCATTAAAAGAATGATAGAAATTTCAGCAAAAAAAAACCCCAACAATTAAATTATCAGAGAATCAATCATCACAGCCTGTGAATGCATTCAAAGAATTTGGTTTATACAGGTTGGAAAAAGCAGGGTAAATGTGGGACAAGGTAACATAACACTCTTTGAGTAAGTGAAAAGTTATTACAAGAGAGAACAACGCCTTTTATGCCTGTTGAGTAATTTGGTAGCAAAGAAGTTTTAAACTGAATGTGAGAAATAAAACTGAAGAGGCTACTAGGAGAACCCCCTTCAGTGGGAGGATTTAAAAGCAGGCCATGCACACTTTGTTTAGTTTGTTCAAAGTGTAAGCTTAAGCCTGTTTCTGAGGAGAGAGTAGGTGGCCACTTGAGGTTCCTTTTTACTAGGAGGTCTATGAGTCATAGTGTCTGTCAGATGAAGAACAGAATTAACAGGCACCTGCAAAAATTACCTCTGGGAAGCGCTTTTCTTATCAATCATCTAGAAATATTCTTGCTGTTGTGTCTTGCTGGAATGGTGTTTTCTTTCTGTCACTGACTCAAAGTCCATGATTGCTGATTTCAAAAGTCCAAAGGAAGGTCGTGTTTTGAGTTCCATAAATGCTTATAACTAGTTTTAATATAGTTTTTGAACTGATTGAGAAATGACTCTCACAGGGGTTATTCCTGGTACTTGTTGGAAAATGATACTTGCAAGATGAACTAATGGGCATTCAACAGCAAAAGCAAACCAACTAATATTTAATACCATAAATTTATCAGGAAGCAGTGGCCCAGCTCTGGCGGGCTAATGTGTTGCATTCAGAGGTAGGTGCTTCTGATGGGAAATCTGTAGTGTAATAAGAAATACAGAATCTTCTGGTTGCATCCAGACAAGATCCCAGCATTTGGGTAACATTGATCACCATAATATTAAGGCATAGCTGATCACAGTGATTCACCTACACCAAGAGATTCTTACCAATGGCTCCCACTGCAAATCTCTGAAGAACTTCATAAACAAATTGGCATTTTTCAGGCTAACCTGAGATGCCTTTTATATACACCTCTGTACATCCATATACCTTTCTGTATCCATGGCTGCATATATGTGGAGTGTTAGGCAAGGTATATAAGAAGAGATAAGGTTTTATTAGGACAACCATTATAATTTGTAAAAAATCTTCTAATAGGCCGTAAATTCAGGCTGACAAGTCCCCAGCTGGTTCTGAGAAATTAGGACTTTTTTGTTCAGAATATGATACAGAAGTTTGGAAGTATTGTTAGGCCTATTAGCTACCATTTTGCAAGATGTCAAGGCACTATTTTAAAAGCATTATATTTTTCTTTCCCAGCTAGTGGTTTTCTTTATCTCAAGGTTATTCAGGCTGATAATGTATGCTTGGCCTTTGGTTTGGGAAGGGAGGAAATAGGCCCAATGCCTCCATCTGTATTTGTCTCTCCATTAGCATTTCTTTTCTTTATAAATCACTCATAGGTCTAATGCCCTAACCGTTGAGAAGAGACAGGCTGGAGAAATCAGTGGGTGATCAAGGAAACACTTAAAGGTGATGGGCTGCTGCTTCAAAAAGCACTTGTATAAATAAATCTGCATCACAGGGCAGAGGGAAATGAAGCTGGTAATCTGTCTGACTGCCTGCGGGCCCCAGTCCCATGGCAGTGTTACGGCTAAGTGACACTGCCCCGTGAACACTGTCAGCAAGAGGATTTCCTTTCTTCCAGGATATCTCAAATACTGCAAGGTCAGACTAATGCTTAACTCCCCTTCTAGCCCTGCCAATGTCAGACGAGCTCTGACCACCCTGTTTTAGCTTTGTCAAAGTCACTGCTCAGGTTCTGGTGAATAAAGAACTTTGCAGGAAGACAGTTTCAACATAACTTCATATTCTTTACAAAGCTGTGTGGTTCAGACAGCAGAACAATACATCGAGGTCTCCATCTGCATGAAGGCATCAATACCAGCTCTTCCAATGGCTCTCGGAACCACTACATGAGGAGAAAAAAAGTCTACAGAAGATAGAAACAGTATGGGGAATAAGATATTATCAGGGACTATTTAAGTATATATGACAAGAAAGAAATTATTGGAACAAAAGCCAGATGAAGGGAAATGATTAATAATGATTACAGTGTACAAACAGAAGAGCAGTAGGAAGTAGGAGGTGCAAAGGGAAAAAGATTAGTATGGTTACACAAACTCGTACCATACTATAGAAGAAAAGGGGTACACTCTAGTCAGCAAGAATGATTTAAGTTAAAAACAAGTGAAAGTTTTTAAGCAAATCTGAACTGTAAGAAAGCAAGTTGAATTTGAAGAGCACCAGACAACATCAAATTAATTAAACAGGTTATAGACCTCCTGTAAGCATGCCATCAATTAGACCTGGCATTGATATAATACTGAACACAATTACAGGGCAAGATTTCAGTTCTCTTGCTTCCTAAAATATTTCCTTCAGGCTGTACATGATGTTGCTTTTAAAGAAGAAAAAGAGCAGGTTGTTTTTTGTTTGTTTTTTTTTTTTTTTAAATAATGTTTATTTATTTATTCCCCCACCACACCCCCCAAGCTTTGAAGCAAGGTAAAATCATTTCATGTAGTTCTCTCCCATAGCTCCCTTCTGAATGGCTTTTAAAAGAGACTTTCAATTTTAATATTACCTTGGTTTTCAGTCCATTTAAAAACCTCTTGTCAGTGCCCTCTCTTTCAGTCAGATGTCTTATCTAAGAGTTGTCATGGCCATATTGACAGCCAGCTTTTGCAGCTGTGATGAGGCACCTACTCCCACTTTTTCAGATGAGTTTTCTGTAGTTACCCACATTCAGACAGCAAGTTTGGGGTTCATATGGGCTATTGCATATGGGCATTTAAAGATACAAGTAATTACCTTTTACTAATGATTGATACCATTCAAATACTTAATGACATAAATTAGATTCTGCATCTCTGCTCATTTTAGCTCTATCAACCTGACTAGGAAAATACATGTTCTTCACTCAAAATTTTATCTGTCTGATATGAACCATGAATTGAGGAAGAAAAGACAGCTTGCCTTTGTCATGGAGAACTAGTGTATCAAGGAAAGAAAATGACTGGAAACATGACAATAAGCAAGAGAAGTAAGTGACTGGGTGATTATTTTTTTTTTAATTACATGCAAAGAACCAAAAAAAGTCAATAATGAATAGGCTGAATAAATAATTGCATGCAGGATTCACACCATTGTCTCATTAAGACATCTTTTGATAGTTACAATCTCACAATAGCACTGTTAATCAAACTCTGTGGTTTCTTTCCATATTACCTTTACAAGTAATAGACATTACTTTTAACAGGAATATCGCCAAAAAGAAAAGCCAATAGCAAGTGGAGATTTCACAGTGTTATGGTGCTAAAGCAGTGTCAGCATCAATTTAAAAGTGTTTCCATTTTTAAATTAATGAATATGGACAGACACTGGAAAGCCACATAAATGCTGGTCAAGCAATGTTTGGTTTTCTTAAAGGGCTTCAGGCCTGATTTAAATTCTCTCCAGTTCACTGGGAGTCCTTCCATTCACTTGACTGGATGGATCCTCTGGTCTTCAATGCTCCAGCGGTATGCATCTAGGACATACATTAGATTAGTGATAAAAATTGTCATGTATCTGAGGGAATCATTTGCTTCTCTTTCATGTAAAGAGAGTGATTTTTGAACGTGAACACAGTGGTCTTGTGAATATTAAAAGTTACCATTATACATTCCATAATTTATCATTCAAATAGTACCTTCAGCTATATTGGGTATGCTCAAGTATCCTAGAAAGCTGTGTGATTAAGTATTCAGTAAGTAAGTGTCTGGCTTCTCATTTCCTTGCATCTTAGAGGGTTAATTTACATTTGCCAGATTTATTATTTATTCCTATTGTATTTGTAATGTCATAACACCCAGGTGTCTGAAGCTATATACCTGTATCTAAGATACTTAATTGTTCATAGGCAGCGGCCAAAAATTTTTTTCCCTATCTCAAGGATCTTACAGCCCAAGAAGCAGTGAGCCAATGGTTGGGTACAGCAGGTTCAGGAGTGCGTTACTGGATGTGTAACAGGCAGTTGCCTCAGCACCCCAGAAATATATTATTTTGCCAAATTGCTGGTTTGTTTTAATGTTGTTGGCATCTTGGCAAAAGTGCTTTTCAAGGAAGATTTGAAGGAGATCAGTGAAGGAGCTTTGGGGTTGTGGGCAGGAAACACCTCCCGTGCCTGAGAATGACAGCTCTGTTTTGAAAGTCTACGAGCTGGCTGGCAGCTGGGGTGATCAGAGCAGGGATCAACCCTCCCAACACTGAATGAGTGATGATAGGTTAAATTGTTTGTAAACCATTTGAGACCTTCAGTTGAATGACATCATATGAATACTGAAAAGACAAATGTTGAATATAAAGGTGGTATTGATGCTTCTAAAGGAGGAAGGAGGAAGGAGGCAGGGCATGCACTGCAGCTTCCACTTCCTGGTCAGCTTGTTTGTTCTGTAGAAGTGTTTCCTTTCTTGTCCAACTTCTTGTTACCTCCTGAATAATAATGGCAGTTATTGTATTTTTTTTATTTGAACCTGTCTTGGTTGTCTCTGATTTTTTTTGATCATTAAAAAGTAGCCTCCTGGGAATGTGAAGTAAAACCAGTAATGTGCCTTGATTTTAAATATATCTCTTGTTTTTAGCAGTAGTTTTTATTTGTGACTATGGGAAAAAGGCATCTTAGAAGTACCTGTATGAGCCTTCTCCTGTACCACATGTGTGAAAAGCACTGTTTATGTATTTGAGAAATTCCTGTGCAATACTTGCTAGTTTTGACCTCTGTAATGCTCAGGAAACCACATCTTACACAGCTGTACATCATGCATACTCTCAGGACCAAATTGTTCCAAATGACCTCCCTCCCAATCCCTGTAAACTTTGCACTGTACCTTCTCTGTACCTTAGGCCAAACCTAAAACAAATTGCTTTGAGCCTTATGGGAAATTAACCTTACTCATGGTTATCCACTCTACAAATAGTCCATTAACTCCAAGGCAAGGGTCTAACATAGTTAGATGCAGTCATTATTATGCTTTTGGTACCATAATTCATGAGCCTGCTGTGTAAGAAAGCATGCAGAAAAATGCCTGGGCATATTTGTGGAAATCCTGGCACTTAATAAATGAATGGGAAACTTATTAGAGATTTTTGTACAAATAGGTCTCTTATTATTTCTTAAGCTGAGCTCCATCAGTCATACTGGTGTCAGTTTGCTACCAGCCTAGTTTCTCTGGAAAAGCAGGATTCATATGTAATCTCTCCATTACTAACAACATCGTGCTTCTGGTGTGGTTTTAAATGTACTTAACCATAGTTTTCTTCTCCTAGTAAGAACCTGGGTGCAAGATAAAAGGAATTAAGTACTTATTGAGGTTGGGAGAATGATGCACTTGGCAAGAGTTCAAGTATCAAGCTTTGAGCTCTATATAGAGGTCCTTGTCCTGAGAGACAATATATACCTGTAATTCAATAATGTCTTAGTGGAAATTTCAGGTGCTTGCCTTCTTACATGGCCTCCTCTTGGAGCTGTCTCCTGGAAAGCACCAACTTGGCAGGGCTGAGAGACGATTACCGTTACCTACACAGATTTGTTATTTTGTCTGACAATAAGACAGTGGGAAGAAAATAATGAGACTAAGCATGATGAGTGTCCTCATCAAAGAGGAAAAAAAAAATCAAACCTTTGTTTTTTGTTTTTTTAAATTGTAACTTTCAGATTAACAGAAAGAGAGACAATGAGAAAGCAGAGACTTTTGTCAGACTGGAAGTCCTCATTATCAACCGTCTGGAAAAAAATGGACAGTAAAAAAAAAATCCCCACAACTTGAATCTTCACAGTAAACTTGGACTGTTAATTATTTGCTAAATTACCTGCTGATTTTCCCTGAATGAAGTCAGGCTTAATAAAATTTCTGACACTTGTCAGCAGGAGAACAGAGAAAGTGGGTCAGCTTATTTCAGAAGGGTTCCTCACTGCCCATCACTTATGTTTCCACTGAACGTGTATTGACACTTGTCTGCTACCAGTTTATAGCAGCCCATCCACCTTCATCCCTCCTGGTCATTTGAGGTACAGCTGCTCAGCTTCTCAGAAAATGTATAGCAATAAAAAACTCCAAAGAAAACAACAACTGATATCAAGTTACCCATCTTCTACAGTCTCAAGAAATGAGGAGAACTTGCATGTCAGAAAACCATTGTGACAGGTATTCATACAGTGACTTTTACATGCCTATCATCACTCCTCATGCTCATAAGTCAAACTAAAAGTAGTAAATTATCCCTGTCTGGTGTTATTTCACTTTTGGTATTCACATGTTTCCCAGCACAATTTTATCTAAGGAACTGCCAGGGTTGCATTTCTAATACTTCAGTAAAAGTATGATATATGTATATAAAGACAGGCCTGTGGTATCAGAGAGGGGTCAGTTTTGCAATGACATTGAGTGATAACTGCAAAATTGCGTAGAAGGAAAATTGCAGAGGAGGAGCAGGGACTGGAATATGGGTTCTCTGTGCCACAGGGAGGGCTCTGTACCGTCTAAATGCAGTCATAATCACACCTGGTTTCCTCTTCCCTCCTGATGATTCCATGTCATGTGGAAGGTTTTTAATGGGAGAAAATAGGAAGACATTTCTTGTCCTCTTCTCATTTTATGTCAACTACCATAATTAGGTTATAGTTTTATGGTTATCCTTTCTTGTGAAAAAGAATGATCAGCATCAGTATCTCAAAACCCTGTAAACGTTTTGACTTCAGATGAAAGGGGGTTTTCTTCTACTCTTCTGGTAATTTTTTAGAGAAAAGAGCTGTCTCCCTTTATTATTGGTTTAAAAATTTGGCACTACAGCATCTAGTGCTGCAACAGCCATGACCCTTAGAGCTCTAGTTCTAAGTTCTTGCCCAAGTAAGTAGCAGAGCTGATAACTGGACAAAGATGGTGGAAGTCCCACCGAATTATATAATGCAAGATAAAAATTTATCCTCAAATCCAGAAATTCTTGCAGAGTTGTAACTGAGAGGAGATTTCTGCTCCTAAGCAGCAATGTTTGTGGTTACTATAGAGAAGGTACAAATCAGGAAAACCTTAGGGTGTTTGATCCCATTTCCTGCTTGTCTCACTCTTGAGACCAAATATGTTATCCAACATCCCAGACAATGAATATGCAATGTTATTCAGTGACTGTTCTAGAGCGTATTGTTACTAAGAGTAATTCAGCCTAGGGCTGAATGAAACAACCCATGTTTCCAGTCCAAATAATGTTTCATTTTCATTGCATCTGAGAAACAGTCAGTTACCTAGTTATATTATCCAGATACATTTGATGAGCAAATAGAAAATGTATGAAAGGAAGTTTGGCATCTGATCCAAGAAAGATTTGTATTCTTTTTTAAACAGACAAAATGCTTACTTGTGAGTTTGTAAGGATCTCCTTACAGATATTTGAACATCTCCAGAAATCTTATAATTTTGTAATTTTTTCTCTAATAAGATTAGTTAAGACAGATAAAAAAAGCCACGGAAATTTATACCACCCAGAAAGTGTTGAGCTACTGAGAAGTGATAATGCAGTGGTTTAATGACCTAGTTTATTATGTTTTTTCCTTATGACCTTGAATTAGTGGGGCTAGCTCTATAGACCCAATTTATTCTGATCACATAATGTTCAGTGCATTAGGTTTAATGGGTCTACTTCAAATTAGATTAAAGAAGTTGTATTTACAGAAAAACAAAACAAAATCAACCAAACCAAAATGCTGCAATGATTAAAAATATCTAACTTTTATTTTCCTTAACTTTCATGTCTAGAATTTCTTCAAGTGTAAGAATAGAAGAGTGATTTTTATTTTTTTCTTCATAGTTATATTAATTTTGGAGTTCTTAGAATATGGAGCTTTCTTTAAAAGAAAACTATCACATATTTTGACCTATCTGAAGTGTTTTGAATTCATTCCCTCTCAGTGGGGAATTAAGTGCCATTACTTAGTTCTGGGATATTGGATTATCTCCAAGAACCATGAAGTAAAAAATGTGTAACCCTGTTCACTATATAGACTTAGTAACATTAGGGGGAAGAGAATCAGGAGTGCGGGTAAATAACAAAATAAATAATGCAAACTTCATAGCAAAACTCTGTCATGATGGCCTGTGTCAAACTCTGATTCCCCCAGTTCTGTGTGTATCTGATTTATCTCCATTTTGGAGGCCACTATTCAAAACTAATACAATTTTCCTAGCATCAGAAGGTTGAATGAATGATTTCCAATGTTTAGCTCTGCATGAGGAAGTTGATACTTAAATTGATGAGTAAAGACGTCTCCTCTGGAAAGATTTCCTTGAAAACTTGAGAAAAAGAATTAGTTACTTTAGGAGCTTTCTCACAAAATGCAGGATGTCACTATCATGTGAATGAAACCCAAACACTAAAATTCAAAGACAGGTTTTTGGTTTTAGACTGCTTTTTGCATCAGGATGCTCTAAACCATGACAGAGGTCTTGGACAAAGAAAGAGCATCACTGTGATCTCACTTTGTTTTAGGTGTTGCATTCCTGAAATTCACAACTGTGAATCGGTGTAAAATACAGTAGATGAGCCAGGTTCAATGTTTACTGGGGTATTATGGAAATCTTATTAAAGCCACTGCTTGGAAAAGTCCATTTAATCATCATGTGTTACAGTTCACCCATATCTAAAGACTTGCATCATGGTCCTTGGGATAATCATGTATACCTGAGCAACTGTCAGTAGGATTTCAGATCCTCAAAATGCACGCATTATTTAGTTAAGTTCAAAAAAGACAATAATAAATGATCTCATTTTATACAAAACTTATGATACTCTTACATCCTTTGTTGCTTATTCCTCTAATGAAAACCTTTTTCGCTCATATGCACCAAGACCAAAATACTGTGCATTCCTCCACACTGTCCAGAAAGTGTTGAAAGGAGAATAAATATTTAACTCAGTTTTCAACCCATCCCTTTGAGTAGCTGTGTGTTCCTTAAGTACCCTAGTTCTCTAACAGTGACCACAGTCAGAATTGAACTACCTGCAGGAACACCTAGGGGACTGTTGTGCTGTCTGACACTTCACCTTGTACATCCACTCACTCCAACCTTTTGACTGTAAGGTGTGACACACCTTATCAGTCAACCTATGTTAACCTCCGTGCCCAAGCATGTGGCTTAATCTGTCCTGAATTTGTAATGTTTATTTCTATCAGGGTAATTCTTGATCTCAACAACAAGATTTTCTAGTCGATCTTGCAAAGAAATTAGTAGGAGACTAATTCTTTCACTACTACCACAGCCTTTTTTTTTATTTCCTTTACTACCCTGGAGAAGGTTTTGTTCCAAGCTAAGGAAGATGTCAGATCCCATTATTTTTTCCCTGCATTTTCCTCTCTGGCTTGATAAAGTGTTCAGTGCCTAAGATCAGGAAAGCCTCAGGGTTCTTGGCAAAACTGGTACAGAAATGTCAATGCACAACAGCAAAGTGAGGGGCACGTGTTTGCCGATTGCTCGGCTCGTTACATACTGAGTCATGCCACGTAGCAACTAGAAAACTATTACCGTATCTAAGAGGAGAGAGAAATGACTTCTTAATTTAAAAATGACTTTTCTGTGTTAGGGATTTGACAGGGAGGATGAAGGACTAGAGGAGATAAAGTGTAGCTCTGCTGAAAAAAATCATTTTGTAAACATGAAATATTGATCTGGCATGTATTGTGTGAGTGCTTGCTGTATGTGTATATTGAGTTCCAAATGCTGCACATTCAGAAAAGCTAAGTTAGAAAAATCACTCACAGGCTTACATAGACAGAGGTCCCCAATCTGTGCTGTCTGGAAAAGCATGAAATGTTTATCTAGACAGGAAGAAAATTCTCTCCCATATTGCAGAATAAGGTTTTTGTGACCACTATCTTTGTGTGAGGAGGATTTAATGCGATCTAAAGTATACTTAATTTACATTTTTATGGTTAATTAATAGAGCTGATCTGACAAGTGCTTTCACTGGAATCTGTCTTCTGTCCTTTTCTATTTCTTTTTTGCTTAACTTCAATAGAAATTTCTTTTGCAGCCTTGAAAATGAGGACATTTATACCCATGTCTTTTTATAGCTCCATAATTTACGTGTACAGCTTCTAATTGTAATTACTCTCTGGCCCTTTGCAACATCTTCAAGACTTCCCTATATTACCAGAGTGACATAAAATGATCATAACCTAAATGCCCATCAGACTCAGAACAGATTAATTATGGAGGCACCATTAAGAGTACATTGATTTTCACTTAAAAAGGGGATTAATTCTTTGGGTTTTGTAAATAGTGTGGTGAATATGCTCAGATATACAGCTGTGCCTGTATCTCTTGCCATTACCACAAGAACTGCTAAATTGCAAAATTGTAAAAAAAGAAAAAAAAAAGAAGAAAAAAAAGGCATGCTCTCTCACTTTCTGATTTTTGAGGCTCTGAAGTTTTTGTTTTTATGCTCTTCTTTTCAATCTTGAGGCCTAGAAAAATATTTCTGTAGATAAGAACCTTTGAGATTCTGAAGAAATAACTCAACTGAAGAAATGAAAGCAAGCTGTTGCAAGACTTATTAAGAAACACAGAGGGCTGGCAATG
The DNA here is from genome assembly GCA_013399075.1 of Chloroceryle aenea. Lineage (NCBI taxonomy): Eukaryota > Metazoa > Chordata > Aves > Coraciiformes > Cerylidae > Chloroceryle > Chloroceryle aenea. Next base: position 223,579 of record VWZY01007345.1, on the reverse strand, counting down.
TACACATTAAATACGATGAATATGTTCATGTAAATTCATTGAACAGTAATGATTTTCTAACAGACCACATGAATTTCTCATGATGAGGGTACAGTTTTGCCACCATTTACAAAGACTAATATATATTAATATGTCAGTTATGTATGTTTTATATGCAAATGATTGAAGTCCTAACAATATGGTTATAATGACACCAGAATGATTAAATACAAATTTTTCAAGGTGTCCTTATTAACTCCCTTAAAAAACTGTTTTGTGGACACAAAACTGGAATGATGGTTATCAAGCAATTAAGATAGAGCTTTAACGTTAAAAAAAGGAGTACTCCAAAAGATGTAATTGAAGCTAATAGCAATGACAGACAAGCTAAGGGAATGTTCTTACCATGGCTGGGAAGAAGAAACGCATGGGTGAAGGATGGGATACCAATTGTCAACTCTTCCCATTTCTAAACAGAATTGCTCTTTCCCAAGAAAGTGTCATGATTACAGAACAAAGCTCAATGTCACTCATTTATAGAATGTGACACAATAGTTCTTCCAACACATTATTAAGGTTTTCATTCACAAGGAAAAGGGAACGACTGCAGAGGTACTAAAGATGATAGCAGCTCCTGTTCTTGATGCTGAAGAGGACTGCAATGGTGATAGCAGCCAGGGTTGTGCCAGTTCAAGGAAAACTTTCCTCAAGGATTCAGAATATTTCTTCACATATAATGCCAGGATGCAGAGCCTATATGGGCACTGATGCTCTTTGGAAAGATAAAACCACCATCTCTCACCAAGGAGTGAACCGTTCTGCTGGGGAGAGGGGCCATGTGGAGAGGTGGGTGTGTGGTGGCCTCTGTACCCTTGCTCTCCTTGCTGACAGTGAGATGAATGCATTTGCACCTCCTTCTGCCACAGCGATAGGTGCTGATACACCTTCATGAGGCAGAAACTTGAGGCACGTATATCCATCCTGGAGACAGAGCCTTTGTGCTGCTTTCCTGAAGGTGGCATGGATCCTAGCCAGGCACAAAAAGGGTGCTTCTTGCTTTCTCCCCTAGGAAGGCCAGGTGGAATATGACCTTAAGATACTTCCTCCTCATGGTTTTAAAATTAAAGTGAATATCTGGAGTGGAGAGATAGCAGCCAAATTACTAATTAGCACTCTGATGACTACATCTGCATTTTTAAGATTTCATTTTGATTGGCATGAGCCTTCACATTCAGCTGTTAAGCTGCGATTCAGCTAAGTGTTTACTTGGTTTTTACAAGAGGGAGACAAAAGATCTAACAGAATTTGGTCTTTATCATTAGATCTAAAAAAAAATACGAGCCAGAAAGCTTCATTCGTTAGGGAAGTGCTGTGGCCAACACTATTAGAAGAAAAGTAAAATTTTTTATGAGTAGGAAAGGAGCAAACACGTGCTAATCAGGAGTAACACACAGATGAATGATGCACGTTGTTGTTTTACACATTCCCATTAAGGAGGAAGCTGGACCAGAGGCGGACCTCTTGTTTACTGTTCAGCTATCACTAAACACAGTAGGGCAATTCTACCTAACTAATGTATGCTATAACTCAACATAGGTTCACAGACAAAATGCTTTTAATTTTTATTTTTCAGTGGTGCCCCGTGACAGAACAAGAGGTAATAGGCACAAAGCTGAATATAGGAAGTTCCATCTTAACATGATGAAGAACTTCTTTACTTCAGGGGTGAGAAAGCACTAGAATGGGCTGCCCAGAGAGGTGCTAGAGTATGTATCTCTGCAGATATTTGAACCCAACTGGATGAGATCCTGTGAACCATGAATAAACTCTTTCATTAAACTAAAAGTCTTTATAGTTGTCAGAATGAATATTGCAATGCAGACGTGCATGGATCAAATGCATCATTGTTCTTACATACAGTATCATGTTGCACATTTGCACTGAAGTGATTCAGATTTACTCCCAAATCCTTACCTTCAGAGATGATTCCTAACTGCATCATTTATGCACCTGATTTTTCCATACTGGACTGAGCTTTGACATTCAATTTCTCATATACTTGAATATATAATTCATATATGTACAGCACTTTTGATGAACATCATTAAAATGCTTGTTCTTTTTAATCAATTGCTCAAAAATCAGAGTGCTCTTGAGCTATAACACTCCATTCCCCTTTGCTTAGGCAGATAAAACTACATGGGACAGACTATGTAATTATTTACATGCTTATCACAGAAATGATTTTCTGAAGAGGTTACTATGTTGTGAGTGTATTTAATGAAGTACTTTTAAGCTTTTGTGCAATTAATGCAAATTTATGTGATGATCTACTATTTTAACAATCACTGACTGTTTGTATTTTAATATTCTGTCATTTCTTTTTCACTGAAAAAAAAGTTGTTTGTGTTATATTCTCAACTGAGTTTAAATACAGCTGCTTTGAAATTTGCAGTTTGTGTTATGTGGGAGGACCTACAATTCCAAAACAAAAAAAAAATCAGAATGAAAGGAAGAATATCTCCATATTTCCCTTGGAAAGGAAGCCTGGATGGAGAACAATGGCTGAGATCTCTGCCATTAGTTGACTGGATAACAGAGCTACCTGACACCACAGGTATTTGTTCCAGTGCCTTTTAAAATGTGCCATTGTTGTTTTGTTGTTGGTTTTTTTTAATAATTATTATTATTATTGATTTTTATTATGCATCAACAGAGACTGGTGGCAGTGGGTGCATTTGGCTGAGAAGGTGTTTTGAGGAAGAAACCCCAGTGCTGTAACAGATCTGGTGACTATGCTATGCAGCCAACCACAACACAGGTATGACATAGGTCATGTGCCCTGAACTCATGGGCCACTACTGCTCTGCAGCCACATCTTTACTAGTAACTGAGCTGCTCCCTTTCTAGACCCTTTCCTGTGGTGTGAAAGCAAACCACACCTCTCACCTGACATCCTCCTGTCACTTGTGCTTCCTCCCATTTCCAGCTATCCAGCTCCCTGCACCTTTAATATATTTCTTAACTATATCACCTGTATTTTCTTTCCTGTTGACCCTTACACCAGGATATTTGCTTAGTGAAACCCTTGGAATATTTAAGATTGTTCCTTAAAAGACCATACTTTGCCTCAAGGCTTACAATTCTTCTCACTAGTCTGGCCAGTAGCAGGCTGAGGTCCCTGTCAATTAATCCATATTAAAAAATATATATATATTTTTACATTTCCTTTGGGTTTTGGTCTATTCTTTATTACATCTTTTGTAATTAAAGTGTAAACTTATCAGAGTATGAGAACTTTTGATGTTCTCTTTTGACTTGCATTTAACACAAGTCATGTGGGACATGCAAATTCTTAGACCCTGTGGTAATAAAAGAATAAACACACATAGGGCAAAATACAATAGGAAAAGTAGAATTATCTCTCAAATAAACATAGATCTCAGAAACTTAGGTTGACCCTCAACCTCAGAAAAGTGCAGATTATTAAGACACCAAACAATGTCTGTCTGTTTGGACAACCTTAGTCCTGGTGTGACACTGTGTAATAACAATATGATTATGGCATTATAGGGATTTAAGTTGTCATTGGATCAAGCTGATTCATAGATGATTAATTTTCCTTCTCTCTCCCATGCATTGTCAGCGCAAGATCAACAGACGGTGGCAGCCAAGGAGATAAGCTCTTCTGAGGATCCCCCACAAACAACATTTTCCCTCTCTCACTGTTAAATTAGAAACTCCCAGGTCTGATGAATAACAGCAACAAAAAGGGACATAATTCCTGAAATAATTACTTTGAAAATGTCCTATGGAAAGGCTTCAAAGAATTCTGATGATATATGAATAATGAAGGGTCTGTATTTTATAGCAGAATTCATTAGGGATAAATAAAATTTTGACAAAAGGTGCAAAAGGACCTATTTTCAATTAACTCTAACTCAAACTAATTAATGGATTTCCTTGCAAATTTTCAGAAAATCCATTTTGTACTCAACAAGTACTGCAGTTTTAGGAACAAGACAGTATTTTTTGTACATAGCAAAGTGACTGGATCGCTCCTTTAAGTATGAACTTCAGTTCAGCCTCAAATTTGGAGCAGTGCCCAGCACCTTCATAATTCTTCTCCTTCACTTTATCCACAGTATGAAAAAGGAAGATGGATATACAGCAAGCCTACAAGGAAACCTGATATATCATTGGGGAAAATTCTTGACATTTAAAGAGTGTTCCATGAATCATGAAAATATATTTCAGTAACTAAACTAGAGGGAAAAAAAACAAAAACCAACCTTGATTGGCCAATTATAAAATTATCAATGGCTGTGCATTTAAGAATCTTCTGATGACACCAGAGGAGATTTTTAACTAAGCCGGATGAAATCCTGTCCTGTTTGTGCTTGTAGTTCAGCACAGACTTTCTATGTTCTCTGATGTTGCTCTCATACTCCCACTGAAAAAAATAACATTAAAAACTTCTGGAAATGGACATGGTTTAATTAAGCAAAATTAAAAAAAAAATAAATTAAAATTAAAATCTCCATGCATGACAATCCTTCAGATCGCTTCATCTCCTTTTTAGGACAGTCTTTCAAAAACATTTTCATCAGGAACAAGAAGAAATCATGTGTAAGCATAAAACTGTGTATCTTCAGTTTTAGTAGGTCTCTTTTACAGGTTCTGCATATTCTAAGCATTTATTTAATCCTTCTATCTACAAACAGTGTAAATGTATATATTTTTTCACTATTGCACATCTATTATATTTTATGGTATGTGCTTAACAACATGAGTGGATGTATGATAAATTACAGATTTAACAGATTTAATCAAAGACTGTGCTGGGCATGTAGCAGAGGACATTGTTTCTGTAGGAATCATAATGCTATCATTTCCTGCTCTTTCAAGTATGTAGCCATAATATTTCTTTGGTCTGTGATCTGGGTGAGCTTTTTTATCATTTTAGAGTGGCTTCCTAGGATGACATGGCAAACCTTGTCCTTGCTCTGTGGAAATTCTTGTCCATTTTCTCCCCTCCCTCAGAAAGGGATCAAGACTGGTACTGAGGAAAAGGCAGGTTGAAGGTGAGAATGGTGCATCCCATTTGGCAGTGTCCATGTTAATGTGTGTGCACTGGACAGGCGATGGGCACATTGACAGCTGTTGGTAACCACTGTGTGGATATGGTGTGCACCAGCACATACCACAAGAGATGTGAAGGGATAGAATGGGAGGTCAAGTCTGGTGGGCAAAGGACGCACACCTTAGGTTAAACCATGTTTCATCTGTTCCGGTGGGCAAAGGATGCACACCTTAGGTTAAACCATGTTTCATCTGTTCCTTTGCCCACTGAGTAATCTGTTGAGTTTTGATGTGTCAGCTCCACAGTGACAGTGGGGCCGAATAAGACCTTTGGCTTGTTCCAAAACCATTAAGGGTTCCCCTGAGATCTCCCACCAAGGAACTGCTAGTTCCAAAGCTGCACAGCTTGCAAGACCAGAGTATACCAAAGGCATGAAGTCCAGCTTGGCTGTGGGCTATTTTCTGCACTCAATAAAGAGAAAATATGCATGTAATTCACAGCTGTATTTGTTCTTAATTGTGAAAGGGTTAAAAAAACCCACATTTTCAGCACTGATACAGAATGACCTTGCAGGGAGCAGTCTGGCCTCTGCCAGCAGTTCGTTCTTCCTTTGCACACAGCTTCTAATGGAAAGGTACTGCCTGTCCTCTGTAAATTATTAATTTCTTCATGTTATCAGATACCATTGATAAAAAGACAAGTGGCCCCTGTACTGACTGTCTGGGGTAAAATGAATACTCGCTGATGCCCTTTAAACTCTGTATAGGTTTTCATCTACTTTCTACTGAGCCCAGCTTTGCACTGTGCAATGGTCTGTTACACACTTTTAGCTGCTCATAAGTAACTCTCTATGGAATAAACCATTACTGCTTTCATTTTAGGTTCTGACTTAGATGAATGACTTCAAATTACTTACAACCTTCAGCTGATCTAAGATGTCAAACAAACTTTAAACTAGTATATGTTCAAGGATGTGTGAACCTGAAAACAAGAAAAGGCGGAGGCGCTTTTTCATTAGCCACTGCGTGGTATGGGAGAGAAGGTCACCCCCTGGAGAGGCTGGCCATGGAGCCAACAGACACCATTGCTCCAAGTCACCGCTCTTAACTATTATTCATACTAACAACTCAAAGCAGTAACTTTGATAAAAGCATGAAAAGCTACTGAGATTAGGGATCATGTTAACTAGTGACGATAGCATAAATTATCAAGTGGAACAGCTCCAAATTAGAGCATAAAGGGACCCATTCAAGAGAGATTATATATCAGGCTCAAAAAGAATGAGGAATTGATGAGAATAAAGGCACATACCACATCCAACAAGTGGTACCTTTTCCAGGACTGCTACATCTCAGAAGACTATATTTAGCATTTCAGGATAGGCAGTGGAAATGAAACTGCGATAGGCATGACAATAAGGGTGAGCAGCTGTATAAAAAGCTGTAATGTTCTGAGAATGGCACTTAACACAGATTCATCTGGGGCAGCAGAATATTCTACACTGCAGATAAATGCATTAGGACTAGCAGCAGGCAGTCTAGATACCAAGGATTGTCTCCATACTATTCACTTTGATTCCTCAGCATCCCTTCAGCGGTTACTGTCTCATATTCGTTATGCCATTGGTGAAAGGTAGGGACTATTTCCAGACCAAATTACGCTCTTGATCCTCTGTAGAAGACAAATAACAGGTAGATAGGTTGCCCTTATGACTTCCAAAGGGGACTTTTAAAATGAATGGCAGATCCAAAGTGCTAACTGAATGAAACATCTGCTTGGGTTTCTCTATATATCTACATAAAAGGCAAAAGACTAAGACAATGTCTGTCTGACCAAGCCCAGTCCTATGATATGAGGGCTTGCAGTTCTGTTTATAATTTTACCACTCTCCCTTTTAAGCATGGTAGTTTCTGTGGAGCAACATCTTACTTGTCTTACTTGTATCAGCCTTACCACAGCTATTAGTTCCTGCTGATTTTCCTCAGCAGTTGGCAGAACTGGATGATCTTCTTTTCTGGAACCACTTCCATCTGTGAGAAAAATGAGACATTTGAGTATCACTATGGATGATAAAATCCTGCAGGCATAGTCCTCAGAAAAAGGAGCATCAGATTTGTTTGATATTTATAGCACTAATTGATCCAGTTTCCTAACCAGGCGCATCTTCCGGCAAATTAACTGTGCTTGCTGACATCTTGTACTTGTGGGAAAGTCAAAGGTAAAATAGAGTTTTCTGTAGATGGGCCAATGTTATTTTGGTGGAACAATGGGGGACAGTTTATGGGATTCTTGCAATACCTGGTTCTACATTATACCATTAATCTCTGTAGTTACTGAAATAATGAATTAATTAATTAGATCTATCATCAAAATAGTATGATGGCTGAGTTCAAACTGTCAGACAGTAAAAAAAGAGATAAATGTCTTTATAAAACAAGCTTCAAAGCATATCACAACCTTGAAGGTCAGTAGTTTCATTCAGTATTACTTTGTATACGGGTGGAAGGAGGCAGAAAAACAGGAAGTAAAAGCTTTCTCAGAAATGTGGTGCTCTGGACAGAGGATTGCTTGTGGTCTTTCGGGTTGAGTGTTGTCTAAATTAGACTTGGAGCAAAAACTATTCAAGTTACTTGGCTACAGCTATGTGCAGAGAAATCAAGTTTTATTTATTTATTTTAAGTAATTGCCATAATGTCAAAGGCATCTGAATTAAATTATTGAGCTCTTAGAGACAGCCCCAAAGCTTTGACTTTTGACCAAAAATTCACTGAGATATAAAAGAAGACATAATGATAACATATAGCAGTCTTGGAAGTGTATTCCTCTTAGTAAGGAGGTCCAAAAATTAGATGGATATGAAAAATGACTTGACTTTTCAATATTTTAGTCTGTCCAGTGATGTTTGAGGGAAATTCGAACTATGCTGTTTCACTGGTTCAATGGTCAAACTGATTTTTCTGCCTTATCCTGGACTTTTGATGAACACTAAAATACTTTAAATGCTTACTTGTCAGTCTGGGCTGATAATGTAGCAGGTGGAGGTATGTAAACTAACCTCCTGGCAAACTGGTTTGGTATCTTCTGCAGGGAGCAAACTTTACAGCTCAGGTAAACTATGTAAAAGCAGATTATCCTGTCACCTTAATAAACCCCCCAAAATCCTAACCTGTCTCTGAGGAGTTTTCTGCAGAATCAAGAAGATGAGAATCTGAATAAGTTAGTAGTTCTATCATGTAACAGATGAACTGGAAGATCGAAATTTTAGACGCTTGTATCCACCTTTCTCCATTGCTTGTCTGCACTAATCACAGAACCAATTATTGAAGAGATGATTGAGCCAGATGCTGTTACTGGTATCTGTTAGATTCCTTACCCCTTCATTTAAACAAATGTAAGACAAATTAGAAAGAAAAGGTGGTCCCATTGGATTGCAGCATCACTGTCATAAGACATTATTCTTAAATTGCTTATAGAGTCTACAAAGAGAAAAATAATTGACAGGAAGGAATAGATGCTGCCAACATTGATTGTTTCACATTTCAAGGGCAAATTTGAAACTGTACTTTCATGGTGAATGAACATAGATCATCAGAGAAATGTTCTCATAAACACCTGCAAGACATAAGAAAATCTGGCTGCTGGCATTAATAATCTAGAGATGCCTACATCCTACAAGTGGGAGAATGTAGCATGCAGAAAGGAATAGAAAGAAAAGGAAAATGGGCAAGAAAAAGCACAGAGGATTAATAAGGTAGCAGAGAAAATAAAAAAAAATTATAACTGTCTCCAGAATTCCCATTTGGAAGGAGGATTGCCAAGTGGGACCTCTCTGTAGAAGTTCTGTCTTATAACCCGGGGTGGATTTCTGACATTACAGAGCCCCTTGTCCACAGACGAGAGCCCTTCTCTCCCCTACCCTTATCATATTGCTTCAGGTGCCTCCCAGTTCTCAGTCTGTGGAGCTGCTTCCCTGCCCACGTGAATGACCTTTTTTACCTTGACACAGAAGAGATGGCAGAATCGATCTACTTTCCCATTTTCTATTCCTCTATAAGCTGCATTCCTAACTCAAAACCTTTGCTTTCTTCTATGGCAAGCCCCTCTAGCCTCCCCCACTGCCTGCTGCTCCTCTTCACTGCTCACACTGACATGCTGCTGCCACTATTCACAACTCTTCTGCCCAAATATCCAGATAAACAGAGGTCTCCATGTGTGAACAATGCAGTGTATTCCAGGCAAAAGCAACAGTAGCAAAGGGTATCAGAGTATGGAAAGGAAAAATAATGGATTAGGGGAGAGGAAGGAATGCAAAACTAGACTGAACATTTTTCTCTCTGAACAGAGAGAGCAATATACATGAAAAAAAGTGAAAAACATAAACTGTTCACAAATGTAGAAGTTGCTAAATTATTCCCTGAGGATTTAATGTCACCTTTACTGCAAGTATTTCTGATTAAAGCATAAACATTTCCATGATTGATGTCTTCTTTTTCTGTTAGTCTTTATTCAAATCTACCAAAACCTTCTCTTCAAATATTCTTCGTATTCTTCAAATATGAAGTTTGCCATATTTTTCCTAGCTCAACATGCCTTGCCTGCCAGCACTTACACAGGCAGTCTGGGATTTAATTCTTCCAGGTGGCTTAATTCTTCATAATAAATAATAGAAAGGTAGAAACCCACTTATTTATGTAACCCTTATAGAAACTGAGCACTTGGCTGCATTAACTCTTGTGTGGCTTTTCAGTTACTGTACAGACCTGCATCCAGTGAAGTCATCTAGTTTACAGACCAACAAAGGGACTGAGACAATCTTTACTCTGAAATCAATAGCAAACATACCTTTGAGTTTCTTGACAGGCTGAAGCTCTTTCAGTGGCTCAGTCCCACAGTTTAGAGGTAGCTTGCTCAGATTCCCACCATAAACAGTAAATGTCTCCTGCCTGAGCATCACGTTGTGGTCAGTGCTTCTTTGACAGTGCAGCCTGAAGAGAACATGGATCATCATTCTCCCAGGGGGTTTGCAGCTGAATCTCTGCTGCTCCAAAGGAGAAGGAGAGCACAGCTACTCATGGATATTCTTGGTTCATCAGTCTTCTACTGGAGTATGTCGGTAGTGACTTCAATAGACATATCATTGCTATGAGATAGGGAAGGATGACCTTATCTTACAGATGAGATTCAAAGACACAGTGACTGTTCATCACATGTATTTGGACGCTTAACTTCTGGGAATATAAAAAGTCAAAACCTCAGGTATTTCTACACATTTAGCTCTAACTAGACTGGTGATACTTTCCTTTCTCCAGGGATAATTTTATATTTAACTATCTAAAAAACTTAGAAAAATTGTCGTTCATCAGTCCATAATTCTTCACATCCATTTACAAACAGCCATTTATTTGTTTTGATATTTTTATTGCATTACTTCTCACTTTATTCACGCTGATTTTAATGTAGACATTTTATATTTGGATTCATAACAGTTAAAAAAATTAATCATGACACTACTGTAATGTTTCGTAATAAAGTTGACATCACAAATTGACAGTTCCTGAGATCCATATTGTCAGTTTGGTGAGAATATTTGTTTGTAATTGTGCCCTACATCATTGCTCATTAAAAAAAGTGTTACTTGAGTTTATGAGCTGAGAAGACTTGAGGTACTTAATGCTATTTTATTATGCAGGAAAAGTTGCTGAGCTTCAGATCTGAGAACTATTGTGGGATATTTCTGCCTATGTCTTATTTTGACATTACAACTAGAAAACAAACCACCTCTGACAAAAAATACTTTTTTGTTACTTCTTGCTACAGCCCAGCAACACTCCCTGCTCATAGGCTGTGTGCTCCTGTTTTCCTGCCTAGTGAAGTATACAAGCTGAAGGAGTACAACTCTATTGACACTTGCTCTTCAAGAGTTTTCTGCAGTCACATGGGAAGTCATCTGAAGATTGTCCTCTCCAGCTCAGCCCATTCTTCTGCAGGATAAGAGCCAACACCACTTGGAAATGGGAAACCAGCTGGTACTATAAACAAGATAATACCACTATATTCTCAATTTGAATAAAAATTGAAATTGAAGGAGGCTTAGAAACAGACAGTGAAAATTATTAGGCATGGAGAAAATTTGTGAGAGGCATCTGATGAGAATGAGATGGATTAATTTAACAGGGACCTCAATAAGTGCTGTGATGGAGGTGTACAAAACAATGATTGGGGAAGAGTTGGCGTGTGTAGACTCATCTCAAAATATGAGAACTACGGGACATCCAATGAAATGGAAAGCAACTCATTTGAAGCTGATAAAGGGAAACATTTGTTTTTAATAAATGATTTAATGGTGAAATTCATTCCTAGAAAATATTTCTGAATCCAAAAGTTAGGCAAAACTGAAGGAGGACAGGACCTTAAATTAGGACAGGAATGTCAAGGGTATAAATGTCCCCTGGTCCAAGATCTGCAATAACCAGTAACCATAGGACATAAAAAACCTTGACCTGTAATTCTATAGTTTCCTATGAAAAGATTTCTTTTGTTTGATTTTGTAACATCTTATACTACCCAGTTTCAGATACAGGTCAGTTATTAGTAGTTATCTTCATCTCTGTGGAAGAACTTGTAATACATGATGATTTAGGGCAGCCGATGAAACAGTTGTTAATACATGACACTTGTGCCATAATATGTTCCTTAGAACACAGAGGACAACTCCAAAGATGATAAAATTACACTGGTACTTAATAGTGAGTCACTTAAAGAGGAAACATTTATGATAACCAGTCATAACCCCTCTCATGATGGAAGTCTATAAACCAGCCAGTAGGTGAATTTTAAGTAGACCAAAACAGTTTTTCTGCTAGCATAATTCCCATACTGGCACATATGTTTCCCAGGGCTGACCTAGACAATTGTGTAAGGCTGAATTTGAGGACTCTATTCATAGGATAAACCTTATGCAGGGCCAGGACAGGAAGGCAAACATGTTTTTGAAGATTCCAGGTATTTCTAGGCAACTGAAGAACTCATTAGAAGTTTTGAATTTTGGTTAACTTTTGTTGGAAACCGTTTCATCCCCCCATTGAGCACATAAAGTGAAGAGCATAGTGGTAAGGAAAAGTAATCCTTGCTTCTTTCTAGGGCTTGTATTTCTGAGGATGTCAAAACAGAAACTAGCTCAAATCCATGCTAGTGATTGCTTCCAGGTGATTCACAGTGTTGTGTTAAATCTGACAGAATGTAAATATAGTTACACCAAAGCTATTTCACTAGACTTCTTTAATAAGTCAGTGGAAACATGCACTCTTAGGATGCAATTCATGTAATTCTAAAGTAGGTATCAAACTAGGCCAAATGAATGACACCTTGAAAATGCCTATCTCTTTTATTCGGATATAAAAGTAAGTCATGGTGATGTGTTTAGATGTAAACATCTGTAGTACAGATAGGTAAAGTTGCATAGTATGACTCCCACCCTTAGTGAGAGGGCTTAGGAAAGGGATGGTGCATGTATTCCACCCAAGGGTACTTATATTGGTTAGATTTTGCTCCATTTTTGTTGTCAGCCCTGATCTTGAAGCGGCCCTGTGACCTGAAGCTCAGAGCAGCTGGTCAGAATGATCCCTGAGATAAAAGTCCATTTTCTAGCTGTCCTTTATGAGGGTCAAAATAAGCAATGAAGCTTCATGATGCAACTCTATGCAAAATACCTTGATTTTACCTTGTTACAAATCCTTTTTTATGTGCTTCATCATAATGGTTTTTTTTAGTCACAGAAATACATCAGAAAACAGCAGAAAATCCATGTATAAAAGTGCTTCTGAATGCATTGCCACAATCCTAAACCTCATTTGTTTTCTTTTCTCTTTTAATTAGTTTTTCTGCAGGCTCCGGCCATTAACTCTGTTTTAAAACAAACTGTCCCAGGGTTTTCTTTAACAACAGTTTAATTTTAGCTTTTTCTCCAACCTCTGAAACACAATTAACTCTCTTGCCTGGTATTTCTCAACAGATTTTCCTGCATCTAATCCCCTGGCAGCCCTCCAAAGCAGGTTCATTTAACACCCACAAGGTTCCCACAGTTGACTCCCATCTCTACATATCTCACTTTCCTTGAACATCAGCTCACTATGGACAGCGACGGCTTCCTATTTCATTTACATCAAAGCCATCAGATGCTGTAGGCAACAGTGTTTGTATGACACTATTTAATCTAATCCTCATTGCTAAAGTGCCCAGCCAGGACATGGAAGGAGTTTGCCGCTACTTATTATAAATGAGCAGCAGCAATATATTGCCAACTCTACCACCACAAAATCAATGGAATGGGTTTTGTCCGGGGGTGAATTACTGCTCCTTTTCTCCCTGTATAGGCAAGAGAATATCTGATTGCTTAGGTTCCTCACTGAATCTTGACAGAGCCCCATTACCAACTGTCTTCTGGTGCTATCTGCAGCCATACACAGGGAGATAGCACAGCCCCACCTCCTTGATGTGCACACCATCAAACAGTACAGTGCTGCTTTGGAGGAAAGCACTACCTCTAACAGGGACAGGAATACTCATCATCATTCCCTGCATTCCAGGAGAAGCTTTCATCTGAAAGTTTCAAAGCATAAACTCTTTTCCAGTATCGCATATAATGCATAAACCTTACAATACCATGGCATGCAGGCTAGGTACCTGCATTGTGCTTGCTGAGTCCCTGGGAGAGCTAACACTAGCACCAAGTAAACCAGAGGCACTTTCATTTGAAGCTACTGGGTTCTCAGTACTATGGGAAGACAAGATAATTCCTTTGAACCAAGCAGTTCCAGGCAACTATGACCAAAAATCTGGACTATTACTTATCACAGACACAGTACTGAGTTTTGACACTGTGGAGCCGAAATTCCTTTGCTTAAGAAGACAGCAGAACTGCTCATAAGCACCATGGTAAAAAACTGTATAAACCTTCTACAGTGAGTGTAGTGAGGACTCATTTATCATTTCTGATCACCTACAATTCTAATTTAGGGAATTCATCACTTTAAAGCCTTGCCACAGCTGTGTAGTTTACACCTCAAGCATCAGATCATCCTGACATTCATCAGTGTTATTTTTATTGGGTCAGATTTATTTCTGCTGATAGGGAAGGGCCTGATAGACATATTTCAGTCTGCCTTTCAGACTACCTGAAAGGAAGTTGTAGTCAGGTGGGGGCTGGGACTCTTCTCCCAGGCAACCAGTGACAGGATGAGAGAGCATGGCCTGAAGCTGCACCAGGGGAGGTTTAGGTTGGATATTAGGAAGCACTTCCTCACAGAAAGGGTGACAGAACACTGGAATGGACTGCCCAGGGAGGTGGTGGAGTCACCATCCCTGGAGGTGTTTAAGAAAGGATAGGATGTGGTCCTTAGTGACATGGTCTAGCTGATGATCCATAGGCTGGACTTGATGATCTTGGAGGTCTATTCCAGCCTCAGAAATTTTGTGATTCTGGGATTTCTTCTCAGGTATTTTGAGACTCTGAAAGTCCTGTTATCAGACTACTTTTCTCTGAAGAATCACATCATATTGTGCAAAAAATAAATATGCAAAATTAACATAATCATACTGAAGAACTGAAGGGAAGACCAGTGCAGAAGAAATGAATGTAGGCCCTAAATACTACAGAGGACCACATGAGAGAATTTATAAAAACACCATAATTGGAACCCTGTCAGCATCATTAGATACCTGGGCATTTTTACACATTCAGCCTTGAAGAATCTGTGGCATAAAATAAATGCTTAAACAAGGGGTTTACTTCTTAGGATGCTCTCAGCAATAGATTGTGGAAGCTTAAAAATCATTACTTACAAGAATATTCTCAGCAATGGAATGTGGAAGCTAAAAAATCTTTATTTTCTGTAACTTTCTAGAGAGTTGGTAGGACAATACATTAATCTATGCATACAGGGCTATATTCGTTGTGTGTGTTTGAGTAAGTAATTCTGGACTCCAGTAGGGTATAAAGCAATCTGGTACAGAGCTACTGTGTGACTGTAGGTCCCTTCTTTCCCTTGTTTCATGAGTTTAGGTTCTAAGCATGTTGTCCTGTGACTCTCAACTGTATCATAGTACTCAGAATATTCTGAGTGAAACTGTTGAGATGTTTGTCTTGGTATAATCTTCTGTTCATCCATACCTTGAAAACTGTTGACTGACAGTTGTTGATTTCCTTTAAAAGGAAATGTGTCTGGAAAACTATGGAACCAGCAAGTGAAATTTGTGCTGTACTGTGGTAGAGCTCCTCCATTTTGTTGCTGTGAAAACTGTGCCACAGGGGGAGTTGCAGAGATATCAATGGACACAAAGATAAGCCATCTCTGTTGGTGCAGATGGACAGTGGGCTTTATTAGAGAAACAAGTTTAATGAGTTAATGCAACATGGCAATTATATTTGTGTTTGTGACTGAGAGATTGGTTACAGATGACAAAAGAAGGAAAGGAGAACTTGCTGTAACCACACAGAACTTTTTTACTATAAAGCAAGAGTTAGAAGGCGGATAAACTGAAGAAAATGGGTGCAGCTGACAGTGTTAGACATAGTTGCCAGGCTCCAGAGAATGAGGCTGGAGAGCTGATGATGGATCAAGATGTAAATGTCTGTAAAAGTTTTACAAGAGTGGTTTTGGCGCAGTAGGAAGAGTAGTAACTGAATTCGTGAGCAGTAAAATGAAGAGATTAGGAAGAGAAAATGAATAGAGGGGTTAAGAGAGATAACTGACATGGACATAGCCAAGGATGAGGGGGAGAGAGAACTCATGCAAAGAGGAAAATAAAAATGGGTAAAAGCAAACAGAAATGTTTTTATGCATCTGAAATGAAAACTTTCCAGTGTTGTCCTTTTTATATTTATTATGTTTCATTTAGATTCAGAATCAAGTCAAGACTAGAAACCACAAAAAACCTTTGTGAAATGGAATGCCTCTCCTGCACAGTCCACATTGCAAATCAATGAATTCTGGTTAAGATCATCTTCCGCTTTCAAGGTTTATATGATACCAGATTGCTGAATAACTTAAATATTTTTGGCTATTTAAACGCCCCACATTTTTGTACAAACAGATCCTGAAGAATTATGAACCACTCAGTAATAGGATAATTCTTTTATTTATTTATGATGCATTCATTGCAAGATTGGGAGTTCTCCATGAAAACTGCAGTTTTATGGGGAAGGTAATATTTCTAGAAAATTTAAGAGCTACTTTATTTCAGATTAATTGCTGGAGATTTGAGACCTTTAGTTGTGATGCAATGCATCACTCACCACTTTTAATCTTCAAATATATCAACATATAATTTGTAAAAATAACATACAATCTCTTCCAGAAAGACAACACATTTCACTCTTACAGACTCACCATGTCAGAGTAGTCAGCTTCCATTTTTTCAGGAGAAGCTTCAAATCACAGATGATTTTAACTGGTGATCTACTGACTTTCATTGTTGTCATGACAACATCATTGAGAATTTTACTGCACATCTTTTCCATGCAGGTTTGGCTTGTATATGTACAGTATTCTTTTAAGATCATACAGATGATGATGTGATGCAATATTAAGATAGTCTTTACTCTGGCATCTCTAAAGTTTCAAGTCAGATGTAGGTAACTGCAAACTGAAATATGCCATATTTTCAGCTGAGACATCCCTGAGAGAAACAAGGTCCTTTGTTTGGTCTGGAATAGAAGTCATCTCATAAGCTCTTATTTTATTCTCCCAGGCTGAAAGACAAGTCTTTCTGCAAGGTATACCTTGAAAATAAGGTGGGTAAATATCTTCAAAACCTTCTGTATTGCATCTGATCACAGAAAATGTGTGGACAGTTGGTCACCTACCTCAAAATTTATGAATTTTTGATGATAATTCATTTTTCAGTTGCCACAGGGACACTGTTCTCACAGTGATGAGGGGTAATGATGGGACAATTTCATGACTTAGGTGCAATGAAATTAAGGAGGAGTCACTGACCTTAGTGTAGACTGAAGAAGAGGAAGGAACATAGAGAAACAGAAGCAGCTCTCTGCCACCAGTGCTCAGCCACAGACTGGTGCTGCTTCATAACACTGCATCCATTCACACAATCTGCTTTGGACAAGTAGTGCTTTGGATAGCAAACAAATGATGTCTCCTGGCTTATCATAGCACATTTTTGTCTCTTGAAGCATTCAGTTTTTATGTAGCTTCTGTTCTCCTCATTCCACAACATCTTGCCACATCACAGGGAAAATACATTTTCAAAACCAAATAATTCCAACTGTCATGGATGCATTGCCAAGCCACTTTTTCACATGCTTCTTGCTTTCTTGCTCTAGGTGACTGGAACCAGAGTCCTTTCCTCTCAATTCCTTCAACCCCACAATCTGATGCAGATATTTATTTGTGGTAACTTTAATTTCTACTCACACTTTTGGCTACATTCTCATTGATACTCTGATGCTACTTTGATAGATGTACAATGCATTGGAAAAAAAAAACACAACCCCACCACTTTCTTACAGTTTAGCTCCACTGCCAATAAAGAACCATTTCCATTTCTCCAAGTTTTTTGGTTTTTTTTTTGATAGTCCAGAGCACTGATCTCCAATGTCTGATAGTTTCCTGGCATTTCCAAATGTTTCATGGCATCTCTAATTTTCACAATGTTTCATGGCTCCTTCATTCATCTGCTCCCTGCGTCAGGAAGAGCTCTCAGGGCTCTTGCTCCCCCCATGATTTCTAGTTTCTGGCAAAGTACTAAGAAAGTTTCATATCTCTCCTTTTCACTAGCAGCTGCAAATAAATGCTCCTATTTTCATTTGCTCTTTGGGGAACTTCACGCAACAATTTCTATTCTGTTCAATATGCAAATGCCCCAGCTTCTTTCTGTTTCCTCAGAAAGCAAATAGAGTTTATAAGGAGAGACAACAATCTTTTATTGGATTAATGGAGTGAGAAGAAAAAAAACAGGAGATTGAGAGCACACAAGCTTTTCTTTACCTTGCTGAGAGAGCTGCATTTATGCTGCTAACATATAACCATAGTATTTTCTTAGCTGCATCACATCAAGAAATGTTTTCAGATATTAAGGAAGTAAAAAACCACCACTGAATGGTAAACCTGGTGGGATGGTCAATGTAAGCTGCCCAGGAGGGCTGAAGGGAATGTAAGTCCTTTCAGAGGAAAACACAGATTCTCTCAGGTATCTGAACTGCACACATTTTGAAATAACAAATTTCAGCAAAAAAATGATGCTTTATGTGAAAATTCATGGTCATATTCCCTTGTTGTTATTCTTCTGTTTAAAAATCAAATAGTAAAGACTTAGACAGCCAAGTCACACAACAGGAGTAATGAACATTGATAGGAGGAGTGGATAGTTTCTGAGCAGTCTATAGCTTGAATGTTACTCATCCGGATTATTCAGAAAATACCAATGAATAACAAATGCTCAGAGAAAATAAAGGACAATTGAGTGAATGGTCCCATCTGCACTTCTCAAAACGAGTTATTCAAAGTTGATGGCAGTGGCAGCAGTGGGGGTGAGTTTGACAGTGTTGGAGTTGCTGCAATAAAATCTTATTTCAAGAGCAGTGATGGCAATAAGGGTAAACTATAAGGGAGGGCAGATGAGACCCAAAAGAAAGCTCTCACCCTCATTAGTTATGTACAGCAGTGGCTCTGATGTTAGTTACTCACTTCAGAATAAACTCAAAAATCAGCTGATCAGTAATTCAACACTCAGGAGTCTTTTATAGAATACATAAGCAGCAGAGAAAGCTTGGTGGAGGTTTTATAAAAGGGCAGAACAATAATGAGGATGTATGGTCATGAGGATGCCTCACTACAGTGAGGCAAATAAATAATAGAAAAACTAACTTAAGCAAGCTGCAGAAACAAAATCACCTTCACAGTGGATTGGGATGCAGGGACCTTAAATAACTGAAAGCCTGTGAACTCTGGACACAGAAGTAACATCGCCACATCAGGGTGATACAGTGCTTCAGTTAATTAACTGAATTATATGGCACCAATGTGCTTATGTTTGTTTATATATGCCTCTAACTGCTGCTAGATGGGCTTTAAGCAGTAAGTCCAAAAATGCAATCCAGAAGAAAATGTAATGCCATGAGTACTCTGGTGTCAGGTAATTAAAAAGAGAAGGTCAGAGCTTCATTCTGCCAAGGAGAGGGATAAGGCTGTCCCCAGGCAGGGGACAGGGGTACAGGCAGGGCAGCAGAGCCCTGTCCTGGGGTCCCATGGGAATAGAGACACCTGCAAGGGCTACTGGTTTTGGTTCCAGAAAAAAAAGGTAGGATTTATAACATGCTTTGTCTAACATTTCTTTTATCTATCTTCTGGGCTTTAACATACATACGTCTTCCATAGGGTTCCAGTTTCCCTTCAAAGACAAGGAGCTGACCTGCAAACATCTTTGTCTTTTATTGCATTAGCCCTTTTTAACTATGTAAGGGATGAGCTATGTTCACTAATCTAAGCAGATTTTCTAAATGTTTCACTGAAAAAATAATAAATTACAAAGCAGTACATAAAAATAAGATAAAGCAGTACATAAAAATAAAAATAAGTATGGATAAATACTAAAATGAGCAAGGACTCATTGCATCACTCCCACGAGAAGTCCCCAGGGATCTCTGTAACTGCTCACCACTACAACTGGGTTTTCTTTTAGAGAGGAGATATGTTCTTCCCTCAGCACATGACAGTGTTCGACTTTGCTCATAATCTAATAAATAACGTGTTCATATGAAACTATGTCTGTCATGTTGTCACATCAGTCTTACAAAGCGATACACCAGAGCTTTCTCATTTCATAGGAATCAATCTCTTTGTACAACCAGAGGCAACTCAAATCCATTTAGAAAGAAATCTGTACATGTAGTCTCTTATATTGGAGGAAAATCTTGTAACAAATGCCATTCAGGGTTGTCTTGTAGCTCATGTTTCCAGGATCTTGCTGAAACAACTGAACAATAGCATTCATGTGGCAAATTGCCACCTTGATGGCCAAAAAGATAATGTACATTATTTTGTAGACATTATCTAGTCAACAGCATACAGAAAGCCTGTGAAGCATTTTAAATTGTGGCCTTCGTTTTGTACTTCAAATAGTGCACCAAATATTTTGATCATTGTTTTTCATTAAAATCATATCTTTAACTCCTCTCCCTATCTTGCTATCAGCTTCCAGTAAACATGTAAGATAGATGAGTGGAAGCAGGATCCCATGCTGTTCTGAGATTAGATAAAGAGATGATGAAATAACTCAGGTATTCTAGAGAAGCAATAATAAAAATACTTAGGAAATGAATGAACTCTCATTTTTTTTTGTGCTTGCAGTATTTATGAAAAAATATATATTTGGATGTTCACAAATAAATTCTATATTTTATTACTATTTATTTTAAGCTGTGATTCCCAGCATGGTCATTTTAAGATTATCTTGTTTACAAAGAAAATTCTTAACAGTCTTTTAGAAATACTCATTCATCTGTCATATGAGTTTTATCTGTGTATCACCCTGTTCCCCAATTTGCCGTAGCTACTGCACTGAAAGCACAGTTGTGATTTTTCTTTACAACCTCCTTGCTCCTGTAAAAAGACATAATGATGTCAAAGTGTTAAATCTGTGACAACCCTACTTGCCCCAAATTCCACATAAATCACATAAATCACCAAGTCTGTATAATGTCTTGGGAGAAAAGAACACTGTAGATCTGGATGGTTCTCCTGTCCCATCCTGATTTGTTGCCCTGAGAGTGACCCCTGTCCCTGGTCCATCAACACAGCCCACTCTGCCACCATGCAGGCCCTCAGCTGGAGCAACCCTCATGGAACACTGCTGTCCTTCCTGTGTCAGAGGGCATGCAAACCCTACCTGTCACCTTAGTATCCTGCAGAGATCCATCATGTTCCTTTTATGGGATATGTCCCATCACCTCCACTAACAGTGGCTGTCTCCTACATTTAATGGTAAGCTTCCTATGCAAATCGATGAACAAAAAAATTCAGGGATGCTCCTCTTCTTCAGTCTCTTCTCAAAAACTATGACATTTGTGAGAGAGGAGCCAGATAAAAGTAAGAATTGGGTATTACTTCTGCTACCCACAATTTTATTAATGAAAAAAATATTTTGCTTTCCCTCAGATTGCCTGGCTTTGTAGCCTTTTGGGTGTGAATGGCCTCAAAGCCAGATGATGCAAATGCTTACATTGCTTTCTTCTGTGAGTGGCTATTCTTTAAACTATAGCTGGAATATCAGGGGTGCCTACATGTGCACTGTGAGTCAAGGTACAGTAGGGCATCAACAACAAGCCTTGACATGTCCTGATGGCCCTGTCAGCTCCTTGGATGCAGGAAACCTTATGGGATGATGTGACCAATACCAGGCAGATTAAATAACCTGGAGTTCTTCCTGGAAGACCCTAAAGATCCTCTGCTGAAGGCAATTGACATTTCTTAGGTAGATTGTACTCAGCCAGAGTATCCCCATAAACAAGATAGGTGTGTGGGAAGAGGTTTAAAGTCATATATCTTAACTTCTGTGTTACTGCATTAGCTACTGGATTGTCGTCCCACTCTGTAAAAATATGGTCCCGCATCCTACTAGCACCTCCCTACCTGGCTGCTACCTTCCTCTCCCCTGTTCTCATGGGAGAGCAGTAGCCTGGGGAACCTGGTGCTGGCAGCTGACAGTGAATGATATGTGACTTCTTGCTTTTTCATTGGGTCTTATCACTGTGTTCAGGCTGCTGACCTAAGGTCTAAATGTGCATGTTCACTCTGGGTTTCAGTGAAGCCTTAAAAGAAATCTTTGCACCTGAAAAAAATAACAGCCTTTCAACATAACTATACCCCCGCCCCCCCCAAACCCCCCTGTTTCTATTTTCCTAGAAAGAAGCAGGAATCTTAGCTTGGTCTATGATAAAATAAGGGTAAGGTATAACCCATACATTTATAAGCATCTGTTCTTCTGTGTGTATTTATATAAAGCACATTTCTTGGTTAGAGTGGTTACTATAGTATATGTTCCCATGCTGCCATTTTACATCTACTCTCTAGAACTCTGGGGGAAAAAAAGTTAATTTTCTTTAAATGCTTCCTTTTGCACATCTGCTCCCATGTGAAAGGGCCTTTCTGAGGGCTCAATATAGCTCCTGAGGTGTTCAGCAATAATAGGAATACAATCTTCGTTTGTATAGGCAGGATGAGAATCTATTATTTAGAAAGTATTTCAATTGTCTGATGTCATTCAAATTTTCTCTTATTCAGTGCTGACTACCTACCTCTCCGTGGTGGGAGAAAGAAAACAACCTTTCTTCCTGGGGTAATCACACTGCAATCAAACTGTGCGATATGATTAGGTCTGCCTGAGTCCTTGGTGCATTCTCAGTGCATTGAAACTGTGGTCCCAGAGGACCTGTCCATTGTGTATCGTTCCTCTCAGTACTGGCAGCTCATAGCCTAAAGAAGTTGAACAGTCTGAAAAACAAACATACTAGCAGGGGAACGAAGTGGAAAGGCAGAGCAAAGAAAACCAACAATAGAGAAAAATACATAATTGGGAAGGGGGAAAAACAGTCCAAAGGAAAAATACATCTCATGTAAACAGAAACAATATTAAAAAAGAGTAAAAAAAAAAATCAAGAAAGTTAAATCGATAAAACAAGGAAAAGCTAGCATGCTTCCTATGAAATGGAAGGAAAGGCACAGAAAGAATAAACTCTGCTTTCTCTCCAAAATCAAATCCACAAAGAACAAAGCAACCAGAGAACACAGAGCAACTCAGATAAAATTTAAGATTAAGGAAAAAATACTTCGGCAGACACAACCTAGCACCTATGTGAAATCCAGAATAGTCTGCAAAGTGAAGGTGTCACTGATATCTTAAAGGAGATACAGCCTATAATAAGTACTGTCTGCAGAATGTGTCAATTAGAAATATATTTGTTAGTTTGCTGGGTTTCATGTTTTTCTCATTGAAGACTGAGCTGTTTTTTTATTACTCACATAGAGTATAGGATACCATTTCTGTTTCTTGTTGGATAGCATTGCTCTTCAAAGACAGTTCTAGGTGTAAATAACTGATCATGACTTTCAATCTTCTCTTCTCAGCCATCTGGTAATGTCAAAAATGAGGCCCCATTGACTTCCTGGAGTTGAATTTCTATCTATGAAGTTTATTATTTTGGCAAACTTTCCTACCAACAAAAACATTTTCTGGAATATTCTTAAAAAGCAAACTTAAATAGGACAAACCCAGATCCCAAGTAGAAAAATTTGAAAGGACAAACATCTGCATCACTTTTTACTACCATCACTTAGAGCTACCTGAAAGTAAAAGTGATTTAAAATGCAGCTTTTCTTTGTTTACTTTTCTTGTTCCTTCTACAAAATCAATCTCCTTCTGGGGTAGTGATTTCTAACACAAAACTGCCTTCAAGTAAACCTGTACCCCAGTGTATATAAAGTCCTGCCCCTCTATCCCCCTTGTTTTCACTGACTTCAAAGTTTAGAAGTCCAGCAAGCAGGCCACCCACTAGAAAGCTAACTTCCAGAAAAAAAATGCAGTATTCTTTGCAAGGAAACCTTATGGGATGATGTGACAAGTGCTTTTGAGGCATTTTATTGACAAAAAAAAATGTTTGAAAAGTTTTCTGTTACCATTGAGCTGAGGATTTTGTGAGCTGTCACTGTGAAACATTGCTGTGGGCTCTAGTTTCCATTTCTCAGACTGTACAGAAACTCCAGAAGAGGGTCATTTTATGGTGACAAAACCACATTGTCACTTTTCAAATCTTATTTTGTAAATCAAATGAGAGTGAGTTTGACCATTGATTTAGGTCTGACTGGTTTGGTTTAAGTATTCCCACAGGAGTGTTGAAGATCAGCACCCTAATTATAGAAGACTTTGACAATTTAGTTTTATTTTTGCTTTATTCACAGTACAAGAAAGGTGTTGCAATTGCAGAGCAAGCTTGGTGAAGGACAACCATGGTGGTGAGGGGAGAAGGGCTTCCCCTGCAAAGAGGGACTGGGGGAACTGGACTGGTTCAGCCTGGAGAAGGGGTGGTTTTGGGAGGACCCAACAACAGCCCCTGGTACCTACAAGAACAGCATCAGGAAGTGGAGCCAGACTCTTGATAGCAATGCTTGGTTGGAGGATAAGAAACCACAGACTTTCAAACAAGAGAGTTTCAGAATGGATATAAGGGGAAACTTTTTCCACATCAGGACAGCCCAGCATTGGCACAGACTGCCCACAGAGATTGTGCTGTCTCTGTCCCTGAGGATTTCTTAGATCCATTTGATATAGCCCTGAGCAACTCAGTCTGGTCTCACAGCTAACCATAGTCTGAGCATAAGAATGGACTGAAGAACTCTTGAGGTCCCTTTTAATCTCAAATTTCCTCTGACTCTCTGTTTTAATGTTAATGACTAGTGACCAAGTGACCATTAAGACTTACAATGACTTTTAGAGCAGAGCTCAAGCACTCACATGCTACTGATTAGCGCTAACCAGATCACAAAGGCTGAAGTTTGTCAAGTATACTGGTACATTTATCTGTAAGACATTTAAGAACTTGAATCATCCTGACACTGAAAATCTGCTTGACTAGGGCCTACACATTGCAACATTTACCTATACACTTGCAATATATTAACTGTCTCCTAGGGCTACAAGGATCTCTGACAGAAGTGCTAAAATATTCATGAATACAGGTGTCACCAGGAAAAGAGAAATAAACAAAACCCCAACAAATTCAACCAGAGTTATGCAGCACAACTGTACCACATAAACAGGTATAACACGTGATAGGAGAAGGCTAGACATGTAGTCACTATGCAAGGGTGAGGGTGATTTTATTTTAGAATTAATATGAGCACCTGATTGATCTGTGGTCTTGTGTTTATCATTTTAGTATCTGTTGTTAACTACATTTATTGCAAGCATTACTCTGAGGACTGCTGACTTCTTTCTACAGATTTAAATAGGACGTTCTGAACTGCATCCCTGGCCTGTGATTACCTTTCGTGGAGACTCATAACACATGATGGGTATAGATCATGACATATTATACTCCATACAGCTTCTGGGTTTGCGTCCAAAGAGCACTGCATGTTACAGTTTTGTAATTAATGCAAAAATCTTTTTCTTGGGCTGTGAGGAGCTCAGCATCCCTTGTAAACAGCAAACTGTGCCAGAGTCATTGTACTCACAATAAAAATTAGATATTTCCCTTCTAACAAACAGCTAGTATGGTCTTCAGCTCAGCAAAGGAAGGATTAATACTTTCTGCAGGTTGTTGGCAGCTCCAGTTTTCTGTTGTGTCCCCAGGAGCAAAGTGCAGACAGAATTTAGCAGCAGGAATTGGTGCCTTGGTACAAATTCCTTTAAGGGCCTTGGTCCAGAATCACTGCAGTAATTGGCTGCTGCAGCAACAGAGCTGGTTCAGTATGAATAGTTACATGCTCCTTTTGGCTGTCTTGCTGCTTTCACTGGCACTGCCATGCACTGGAGAAACCCAGAGTCTGCTGGAGTATTTGGCAGCTCCTTCACAACAAGACTGGGACCCACTGACACCTCTTTTCCAAAGTGTCATCTCTGATTGTGGTGGGCAGTGGGTGTCTAGGGGGAAATGTATGCACAGGGTGGGTGTGACAGAGACACTACTCCATGGTGCCCTCCAGCCGCAGTAACCTGAGGAACCAGAGGACATGCATGCAATATTGGAAATCCTAGATAGACTTCTCTCCTGTTAATTTGTCTAACAACATTTTGAACCCACATAAACTTAAACCATGTACGAGATGACAGTGATCTCCAAAAACTGCTCAAGTTTTTGCTCTTCAATCGCCTACCTGTTTCTTTCTGTTTCCTTCCCCTTTGTGTCGTGATTTAGGCACTAGATACAGTGCATCCACTTGCTCACTCCTATGCCCCTCCAATGGAACGGGAAGGAGAAAATAAAAGACTCAAGGGCTGAGGCAAAGGACATGTAGTTTCCATGAATTTTCCATATCCTGGAAGGTCGATGCTGATGTTCACCATCCTGAAGTGTTCATCCAGGTTGCCTTTCCTTTAAAACCCACTGTATATTTGTCTTTTACAATCAGCTGGCTGTTCTTTGTGAAAGCTCTGTCAAAGATATTGTGCATACATCTAGTTAGCTGTCACAGGTAGTCTGCTATTTGTGCTAATGGCTATGGTTCTCTGAAATTGTTTTGCATCTCTAGACATTTTGAATAGAGGTGTTTGCCATGTGCTCATTTCCCATTTTATTACTGGCATAATGGTTCCTTTGCAAAGATTAACTGAGTCACAGGGCCTGTTAATATAAGCAACCTCATTGCAGAAGAAAGAGAAATTGATATTGTTTATCCTAGATCTGAAAAACACTTCAGATGTGTATTTAGTAAGCAGTGGCATAAATGACTTAAAAATACTCACTGTCAATTGGAGCACTGTCAAAAGAGCATAAGAAAAACCACAATGAAAAAGTCCCAGATCTCACAAGAGGTCATTCTCATAAAATAAATATTGCTCTTTTTACTTATATTTGCTCCTAATTTAATTTGCTACTTGCAGACAAAATGCCCTGTCAGAGACTTAATTGGTTTGTGCAGTATTAGAGACAAGTGTGCCTAACCATGTAAAATGTAAAGAAAAGGACCATTTCTGCTCCTAAGGAATCAGAGGACTCCATGACACCCATAAGCTGTCCTGATGGCTGACACAAGACCAGTAGAGAGAGCAATTAAGTATAAATCAATTATAGCATATGGGCCTGACATGGGTCTCTTTGCAGTTGAGCATGGTATTCACAGGCTGTGCTTCACGTGAGCCAGGCTGAGTCCAAAAGCAGACTATTTATGTTCCTGGATATATGCTTTTGTGTCCTCATTAACTTTGTGTCACATTCTGCTGTGTGGTGTTGACATGGGTGCAGTTGTGTGAGATGAGGATTTCCAGAAAGTCTCGGGTCTTCAATAGAAGACACTGACAGGAGAAATAAATGTCCATTGCACAGTGCTTTGTTGCTCTGCCAAACCTGATTTACCCATACCCTCTCTTGTAGCCATACCCAGTGAGTGCTCATCACTTGGTGAAGAGGGACACCCCATCACATCAAAAAGTCCACATTATGGTTTGTATTGGTCCCAATCCTCCATGAGTGATGAAGAAATAAGGTAGTGGATGAGTTCCTGACTGGAAATACTGTTTAGCTTTGCAGTGTCATAGACGGTACAGCTATGGATATGGCCAACAAGCCAGGCATCAGGAGATATTACCAACAGAGACCTGGGTGCTTAGAGGATTACGAGGCAGCTGATAAAAAACTTGTGCGATCCCTAAATCTTCAGATAGGGTACTAAAACAATAACAGACTGAAGCCTTAATTCTCAACACTTACCGTTATCCCATATGACTAACTACATGCACACATGTGCATATGGATATGTAGTATCAGAGTTAAAGTGGTTACACAGCTCTGTGATTTAGCTGACATGATTTTAAGGCATTTCATAGTGTTGCACAAACTTTCTATAAAGGCTAATAAACAAAAACTGGAATTGCTCAAGAAAGGATTGAGGGGCTAATTATCTCACTAGTAATCTTGAAAACAAAGTTTTTGGAAGAGACTGGAGTATCTGATGTGTCATGAGTGGAGTGGGATACAATTTTTCTAAATTTCATACTTGTGTTGCTGGAGCTGAATTGAACCAATCTATTATATGTAAAGGATCAGTAAAAAAAATCATATTCACATCTAGATCCCTACTTAGATCAAAGGCTGGTGAAATTTGAATGAGAAGTGGAAAGTAATATCCATGTGTAAATAACATGTGTAATATCAGTTGACATTTTTATGTCTAAGAACTCCAACTGCCATCAGAGGAGCTGGCCATTTTGTTCTCAGAGTTCCTGCAGGCTGCAATATATTTATTTGCCTCTCTTGTATATGAAGTACTGTGATGATACATCTTTATCATGACTTCATTACATACCAGTATTTCCACATACTGTGCCTTCTCTGCAAAATCTGTGCCTCAATAGACAGAGAGGATGAGACTTGTTTAGACAGTAGTTATTCCATACTTTTTGATCTTTGTTCTTTGTAGTAGCTCCTACTTTGTTCACTGCACATTTTTCAAACTCTCTTCTACAAACAGAATCATTAATTTTTCATGGTTTTGTTTTTAGTGGAGTACTTTTGTATAGACTTCTAGCTTTTCACAAACTCCTTTATTTTCAAAATACTTTTGAGAGATAAGTAATGTCATCTGCATTTTGCAGTCTTACAAAGATGCAGAAAGAATAAAGTAAAAGAGAGAAAAATTTGGTGGTTTTTTTCAAGTATGTAAACATGATATGGTATTTTGCATGTTTGGAGTCCTGCTTCTTTTAACATCCACTGCAGTGTGAATCTTCAGTTTCTCACCTTCCTGCCAAATTTCAAGTGCCTTTTCTAAGGACAAGAGCTTATGAAAGAAGAGGTCACCAGCATTTCTAACACAGACAAAATGTAGCATTGTTCAAAGAAAGACTATGAACTGTTAGAGTAAAATGCTTCACAAACCTTCAGTCTGAGGTAGTCACGAGGAATATAACATTTCTGTCTATATCATTAGGACCTGACAATTCACATGCAAACATAAAAATCTTACTGCAATGTTTAGTAACATAGCTGATACTTTCAGACAAAGAGCACTCCACTAGAAAAAGCACTATTGAATACTTGATAACCTAAGGGTCATGTTGGCTTCTATTTTGGTGCTGAAAAGAACGGCTTGTGCTTTGAATGATTCTTTGTTCCTTACAACTATGAATAATACCGTCTCTCAAACCTGTAACAAGATGCCTTTTAATATGAACTTTCAGTTTTAGACAAGATTTTGAATTTTCATGACTTGAAATATTTCAGAATCTGTTTTTTAAAAATCAGATATTTTAGTTTAAAAACGTGTACTTAAATTCCTCCAAAATTCTGATGCAGGTCTGGACAAAGTGAAATATTATACATATCAGGTCTTTTATGCGGAGTCTTATACCTTTGCACTTTCCATACTATACTTTCCCAACATGATGTCCTGAAGGTGAAGAACGGCCTTGTAGTTAGGGCATTCAAGTGGGATCCATAGCACATGTATTCACTTGCCTGCTTGGAAAGTGCTCCATGAGGTGGCTTTCTTCTGCCTGGTGCATATCCCCATCTGTCAAATGGCTACCATAATGTAAAATCTGCTGCCTGGAAAGTTTTTAACTGGCTGATACAGCTGTATTCTTATCTTGTCAACTGCTGGTGAGACAACTCAACTTGCCAGTTTCACACCATCTACAATGTGCTGGACTCAGTGGATGTGTGCCTGGCAGGTGAACTGTTTGTGTACCACAACTGCAGAATAGATTTGCCACTAGATCTCCAATTAATCAGATTTACAGAGCAAAACAAACATACTCACCCTCTCCAACACAATCTAGGACTAATGGAAATGAGCGCAAGTGCAATACATGTACAATCCAATAATTCCTGAAAATGTCTGGTTCTGGTTTTGTATTCATAGAATCATAGAATGGTTTGGGTTGGAAGGGACCTTTAAATGTCATCTAGTACAACCTCCCTGCAGAGAGCAGGAACATCTTTAACTAGATCAGGTTGCTCAGAACTCTGTCTAACCTGACCTGGAATGTTTTCAGAGATGAGCCATCTAGAACCTCCCTGAGAAACCTGTTCCAGTGTTTCACCACTTTCATTAAAAAAAAAAATCTTTTTTATCTAGTCTAAATCTACCCTCTTTTAGTTTAAAACCATTACCCGTTGTTCTGTTGCAACAGGACTTGATAAAAAGCTTGTTCCCATCTTTCTTATAGGCTTCAATAAGGTCTCCCTGGAGCCTTCTCTTCTCCAGGCTGAACAACCACAACTCTCTCATCCTGTCCTTGTAGAAGAGGTGCTTCAGCCTTCTGATAATCTTTGTGGCCCTTCTCTGGACCCTCTCCAACAGATCTATGTCCTTCTTGTGCTGGGGCCTCCAGAGATTGACTCAGTACTCCTGGTGGGGTCTCACCAGAGCAGAGTAAAGGGACAGAATCACCTCACTGGGTCATACTTCTTTTACTACAGCTCAGGATACAGTTTGACCTTCTGGGTCATACTGATGGCTTATGTCCAGCTTTTCACCCATCAGTACCCCCAGGTCCTTCTCCCCAGGGCTGCTCTCAATCCACTCATGTCCCAGCCTGTACTGGATTGCCCCACCCTAGGTGCAGGACCTTGTACTTGGCCTTTTTGAACATCATGAGGTTCACACACTTACTTTTCAAGCTTGTCCAGGTCCATCTGGATGGCATCCTCAGGCATGTCGCTTGTACCACTCAGCTTGGTGTTGTCTGCAGACTTGCTGAGGGTGCACTCAATCTGACTGTCTATGTCACTGATGAAGATACTAAACAGCACCAGCACCTTGAGGGACATCATTTGTCACAGATCTCCATATGGACGTTGAGCCATTGACCACTACCCTCTGAATGTGACAATCAACTAATTTCTTATCCACCAAATTGTCCACTCATCAGATACATACATTTCCAATTTAGAGAGAAGGATCTGGGGGATTGAGTCAAGAGTTTTACAGAATTCCCTTGTCCATTGATGTAGTCACCAGACAGGGTGTTACAATAGTGGAGCTCCTGATCCCAATATGGGCCTACTTGCTTCTAACAGAAGTTGAATGAGAAGCAGCAGTTATCACTGTCAGTCTTAAATGCCATCATGTTCTTATCATCAAATTATTTGAAGAAGGCAACAAGATTGTCTGTGTATCCACAAATATATGCACACTCAAAATGCTGCCAGGTACTGAATGAGCAGGATTTTAGTAATATTTATGCACTTATCAAGGCAGGAACAACAAAAATGACATTATTAAAGAAAAAAAAAGTGGGCTGTTTTAGCAATGCTTGAATTCCAGAGTTTTAATATCGATGAGATTATTGATATTACTTACAAGCCAAACAATCATTTTGCCAATAAAACTTATGCCCCTTAGCCTTAACGCAATGTTCTTTGTTTTTTGCCAAAGATATCTCTTCATCAGTGTTTTTAGAATGAGTATAAAGATATCCCTTTCCTTTGTGCTGTTCTGCTATATCACACTAACTAATCTTGATATAACTATGAGGAAGTAAGTTAGCTGTTCACTCTTTTATATATAATGGATCCCAAGACACATTTTTCCTAGATAATGGAAATGTGATGACTATTCTGACAATTTTTTTTTATATGAATCTTTCTTCATTTTTTCACTAGAAATAATGACAAACATTTATACAATCCTACATCTGAACTAAGTAAATTAATTCAAGATTTCCACTCTGAATTTCTGCTTATTAAGCCATGAATATATTTCCTGTTCTCTTTATTTCTCCAAAGGGATGCCATCCATTCTCTCACCATAAAAGCTGAAATCTAAGGAGTGCTGTTAGCAGTAGGATTGGTAGCATGATGCTATTTTATTGGCATATGTGATTAAGAAAGTAACATGCAAGTGAACAGATTTTGAATATTTGTGGTTGTTTGATGTCCATCACTTAGAAGAAACAGTTCTGATGTTATCACTTATGGACTTTTTTTCTTTCGTGTCCCACAAAGCAGGCTTGATTTTTCTTTCATTTCTCCTAGCTGTGTTCTGATTTCACTCCACTGACTTCAATGAACTTATCCTAATTTCACTGTACATTAAGAATTAGATTCAATTTGCTTTTGCCAGAATAAATTACTTTCAAGGGTCACGACTGAAGTTTGGAGAAAAGGAAACTTGAAAGATTGTTCTTTAATGTATATTGGATCAAGCTCATCACAAACTTTGCCATGCTTTTCCACAGCATTCTCTAGCTAGCATTTAGAGAGATTTTGGTGGAGTCTGGTAACAACTGTTAAAAAGACTTGGGACCTTTGGCAGTCAGAAATCAAAAGATGTGAAGGGCCAGACAAGAAAAGATGAGAATCATGTATTGAGGAAGAAGAATGAACAGATTATAGTGTTTTATCATTATTACTATGACTAGACTGCCGTCAGTGCCCTGGGCTGAGGTTAAGCTAACTGTGCATGGAGAACTACTGGACATGGCTTAGGAAACTGCTGTCTGTGACAGATAACAACATAAGAGACTAGCAAAGGTTACAGTTATCACTGTGAGGGATGCCTGGATTTTTGAGATGAATGAGGAAACCATTAAAAAAAACCACCCCAAATTTGTGTATTTATAAAACAAAAGTAGGACCAATGCAGAAGGTGGATGAGTTGTTCGTTTGTGAGGAGACTGAGTTGGGGAGAAAGAGGTCCAAGGAGGGCTGAGTAATTTGAAAACTGATAATATGGTCCAAATTATATAGTCCTGGCTGCTGTGGGGTGTCTTCCAGGCAGTCCCATGCTTGATCACTGCAGACTAATCAGGACAATAAATGAAACCTGTTTTTCTTACATACATCAAACTTGCTGCCATGGTCAGGACTGGAGTGGGGACAGTATTCTTTATCTTTTGTGCAGGGGAACACCTAGATGAACAGACTGAGTTGTCTCAGTGTCCGTCCCATGTCTGATGGCATCTGTATCTGCTCACCACTTCCTATAATTAATATTTTAATATATTATGTTCAAACAGCGAAATATTTATTGAAGACTTTGACCAGCATTACGATTGCAAAGCTTGAGGTGCTACATACATCCAGACAGTCCCATGGTCAATGAATGCCACCAATCATCTCTTACATAAATATTATTCAGATGTCTTTATGCCTTTGCTTATTCTGGCCAAGCCGTAGTTCATCACTGAGTGTCTGTACTTAAAAAGTAACATTTATTGATTTTTCTGAATTCAACCTACAGTACTGAGGACTTAGATCTAACATTTGGCCTTCTAAAAGATGGTTGACCAGTATGAAATGCCCTTCTGAGTTTAAGTATCAATATTGAAAGATCCACTGTTCTGTAGCCAAGTATTTGTAGATATTTAAAAAAATACTTCTAAAATCATGACTCCACAGATTTTTTTAGTTTTGTTGGAAGCAGTTAATCATCCAGTAGAGGGAGCACAAGCTGCCTTAAAAATGACTAAAGACCAGTTGAATCATATTAGATGAATAATTTATCAAACAATTCTTATATCTTTCAAATAAATTATTCAGAAAATATATTTTTCCATTATTCACCAATGTCTAGTGTTCATGGAGTAATTCACAACTATATTAATCACAAATTTTACTCAGTGAATTCAATTATTTTTTAAAATAAAACATCCATGCCCAGAACTGTGCAAACCACAGGATGTGATGCTGCAGACAAATAAAGACATCATTAGGTAACAATTCAGATGAATTGTTACCTTATATGTTAACAGAGCATATGAGCCACCACATATTGATTTTAACGATGGGACAGTGGATCAAGACAAGCATAAAATTGAAAATAATTGTTAAAATTAAAAAAAATAGAGAATAGCACTGTGATAGCTGCTTCTAACATCAATAGCCACCAAGCATCCTTGTGCTGTACTAGAAGGGATACTCTACATATTAAGATCAACACAGTGGCATGGTTTCTCAGATAACAAAAAATGATACTTTAAAAAAAATGTCTGCTAAATTATCTCATTGTTAGGAAGAAAAAAAAAGTTTAATTCAATGTGGTTAGGAATGAATTGAAATAGCAGAGGATATGCCCCAGATTTTCACAAACCCTTGAGCTTGGACTCCTACTGTAATGAGAGCTGGATATTAATCCCATTAGGTGAGGGAAGAACTGCAAAAAAGGAAAAAGCATACCCCTTGCTAGCTTCTTCCTCAGATTGTAACATGGCAGAAAGAGGTGCTATTTCACAATGAATGAATGACATGTGGGGAAAATTGACTGAGATGTACACTCTTGGAAAATTTGAAAGTCTCAGGCCAAACCAAAGGCCTATTCCCCTAAAGCCTCTGAAAGCAAACTCTCTGCTAAATATCCTAAAAAATTATATTTATTTTTGACAGTGAGTGCTGTCAGCAATGCTAGGAAATTAATCCTGAGGATCAAAATCTTGGTTCAAAATAGACCATGCAAGATAAAAAAAGACAGATGGTTCCCCTTTCCTCCTTTTCTTTCCTCTTTCCTTCCATTCCATTCCCTTTCCTTTTTCCTTTCCTTTCCTTTCCTTTCCTTTCCTTTCCTTTCCCTTCCTTTCCTTTCTTTTCCTTTCCTNCCTGAGACAAGCTGAGCAAAACTGTCAAAGTTGGACAAGAGGGCAAAAAAAGAGGGCCAAGACCCTCGTGATCCCTCAGCTTTTACCTCATATGACATATATGGGATGGAATACATCTTTGGTCAGTCTGGGGTCACTTGCCCTGTCTGCTCCTGCAGGTTCAGCGTTTCACTTTCTGCATGCCCCAACGTGGTACAGAGGATCCAGCAGTGGCCTTGGTCTGCACACCAATCCTTGGCAGTAACTCTAACCATGGGGTGTTATCACTGCCAGCATCAGGCACTGCCAGTGAAATCAGGCTGCTGACTTCAGACAGTACAGTTAGTTAGAGGAACTGAGCTGAAAATTAAAATCACTGATCATAACCTTTGCAGGTAGTTTTTAATGTAAGACACCTTTTCCCACACCTATGCTGCATGTGCTGGAGTTTCACTTGCTCTGAATAACATCTTGGTGATGATTACACTCACCCTGATCCTGTAGCCCTTCCTCCAGATGCTATCAGTATGCAGTTTGTGAGATCAGGCTCAGAAATCACAAATGCAGGATGTCATCCTTAGAAAGGCATTAGAGAGGGGACTGATACGCTTGGTGCATTCCAGCTATGGTGACCTTGTGGTAGGGTTAGCATGGGAGCAATGAACCAAAGCATTGTATTTAAGGCTATTAAACACTGACCCCTCCCTTACAGTTTCAAAGAGATAGATTTGTATTCTGAATGAAGCAAAGACCTTTGATCTTGCTTTTTAATTAAACACCTAGATAGAAAGTTTCACAGGCCATGTTATTACCTGTGGGTTTATTATTAGATATTAAGATAAAGGATTCAGAATATATGGTCGTGGGCCTTTTTCTTTTCTTACAATGCCTTAAAGCCTGCTCCCTGACTGCAATTTTAAAGATTTTGTGCTAGCAATAAAATCCAAATTAGAAAAATGTTGGCTTATCCTTACACAGAAGTTGGGCCAACCGGTATCAGCATGACTTCTTTGAAGTTAGTAGGCAGAATTTCTCCCGTAGTAACTCAAAAAATATCAGGCATATCAGAAAAGGGTTGGTCATTGTAAAAAGTCAAGTTAAATGAGACATTTAAGTTGACTCTAACCTCCCAAACCCCTTTCCAGAGATGGAAGCCTTGAAGTGGAATGAAAAACTAAGTGAAGCCATAATTACATCTTGTTTAACTTGGCCCTTTAAACAGCTAACCCTTTAACTTGCTTTTCTTTTTCACACATTTACATACTGCAGAACTCTTCAAATCAGCATAAAGCTTAATAAACAGGTGATTAAAAATCAAATCTATATGCTTCAGCTTTGCTGAATATTGCACATGTACTTAAAGTTAAGCATATGTTTAATGGTTTTAAGGATCAAGACTTTTCTCCTTTTTTCTTAAAAATGTCTTTCTTTTTTTCTTTTGAAAATGTGTTTGAAATCTTGTACTACATGCACTTGTGGGAAAGAATTAATCTTGGACTGGAATGTGTAAGGATCATTGTCCTAATAGGATTTAAGGTGTGTTTTTTTTTTTTTTTTCCCTTGCTTTTCAGTATTCACAGTGGCTGGAAAGAAATAGGGTTGTGTGGCTATTTACCATATTAGTTTCTGTTAGAAAGGTGCATTAATGGCCATTTAGTTCATGGTGATTACTCAAAGTGCTGAAAATAGGATTACTATCTTTTACTACCTTTTAGAAGGTAACTGACTTTCTTCATATTATGGTGATTTTTTTTTCCCCCCAATTTCTTTTTTTAATATCCTATTATAAACCTCTGCAATTCACAAAAAGAAGCAGACTGGTTTCTGGAATTCCCTGACTTCTTTGATTCCAATCACTCCAAAGGGATCCATTTGCACAGTAACTTTAACTACCTGAAGCTTGATGCATTGAAATAGTATTAGTAGGGTGCTGGAGAAGAGAAAGATGAGAAATTAGCTTCCAAGAACAACAACAACTTATTTTGCTGAGAGCTGTATACAAATCTCTTTAGGAGAAAGTGTCACAATGGATATATGTTCAGGTTAAGTAGGTCTTGTCCCACTAGTGGTTGCTTTCATCTGCTTGGTGCATTTGGGTGTTTTATCAGTTAGTTCTCTTCCTTTCTCAGAGCCATGAGTTATTTCTCTCACTCAGCTGAAGCATCTGCAGCATAAGGTCTGTCTATAGCCTGAATACCACTGCAAGCAGTATATCAAGCTCCCAAAAGATAATGAAATTACTTCAAAACATTCCCATCCTAAAGTATCCTCACTGAAACTGAACTAAAAAATCCTGTCATCACTCAGCACTATAGTCCTGCTTCTTTTGAAATGAGACATTTTTTTTTTCCAAGGAAAATAAAAGAATAAAAGAAAAATAGAATCCCA
Source organism: Chloroceryle aenea (assembly GCA_013399075.1). Classification (NCBI taxonomy): domain Eukaryota; kingdom Metazoa; phylum Chordata; class Aves; order Coraciiformes; family Cerylidae; genus Chloroceryle; species Chloroceryle aenea. The sequence goes on along the minus strand of VWZY01007345.1, from coordinate 186,882 downwards.
CAGCATCAAGAGGAGCCCCTATCACTTCAGATTTCCCGCTAGAGAGAGGCTCTGTGTTAGATACACTGAAATATGATGCTTGCAGTATGTCCAGATTACATAAACATGCATGAACTGTATAGAGAATAATTCAGATTGTCAGGAATATATTCCTTTTCCTACCCACCATCTCTTTGCCATCAGCGTCGCTTGCAGAGGTGAGAAGAGTCAGTGAATTAATTTTACTCTGAGAGAATTTTGAAAGAATGAGAGTTTTAAAAGCCCCCTCTCATTCTGGTTACTCCTGCTGACTTAATTAGCTTTTCACCCCTTCAAGCCACAGGTCAATCTCATATTGAGAACTTGCTCCCACACTGTTAGGTAATGCCCTTGGTGAGAAACTGCAATTAATAAATAACAAACAGTAATATGTGCAAGAAAATGCATATCCTAAGAGAAGAGGGCCTGAGATTTTCTAAGCAGCTGAACAATATATTTTCAGAATCTAGAGAACAAAGTAAGACAGATCCCCTCCATCCCATGTAGCAGTATATTGCTCCACAAATGTATTGCAAGAAGTTGCTTTTCCCTTCCATAAACAATTCAGATAGATGTGAACAACTTTCAAATAGCAACATAAATTAAATTCATCTGTCTCAAGTGACATATGTCACTATTGCCTGTTGCAGAAGCAAGGAAGTCTGCTACATCATGTAATACTATGCTTTATAGCCATGCAAACCATGTTGTCGGTACTAGAGAATTTTGAAAGAAATCTATGTGGAAACTCTGGCAATCCTTTTTGCTTGCACCTTCCTTGCACAGGGTGCTAAATTTTGCTTTTCTTGGGAGGGGCTTGGTATGAAAATACAAACTCTTGGAAGGAAATTGGTTACTGCACATTTTCTAGGTGTTTGAGACAATGTTTTCTTTCCCTCTTGTTTCATTTTATATTTACTGTGAATAAAAACAAGACCTGAACAAGAAAAGTAAGATAAACTTATCGATTTACTAAAATGCCCTCTCTCCTCTCTGCAAAGTTAAACATTTTTAAAAATAAATTCTCCCTCTTTACTGGTCTGTGTAGTATAGTTTGGTATTTAACAATGTAATAAATTTAATTATAAAATATAAAATTTGGATTAAAGTGAGATTATGTTAGTCTGGTGGAGACATTTTTCAATTGTGCCAATAGATAACACTAATCGATGGTATTAGTACCATAAAGAAATATCACAGGAACTCAGGTTCTGAAGTCACCAATGCATAAACTCTAAAATTCTATTTTGGCTCACCTAAACCACCCCTTTTCAGAGAAATCTGAAGCCAGACAGGTAGGAAAACCTTGAGCAGCTCTGATAGCATTGCCAGTTTGTCACGGTTTAGGGTCAGAGTGGCCCTTTAGACCTGTAACAGATGCCCTCTGTTAGCTCCCCTCCATCCCCAGAGGGGAAGAGAAAGAGAATAAGAGAGCGAGACTGAGCGATTAGAAAAGGAATCTAGAACAGCTTTAATGAAAATTAAAATGAAAATAATAATAAAAATGAAATATGTACAAATGTATAGAAAACCAGTATTGAACCCAACCCCCCTGAGGGTAATTACAACACTGTCACCACTGATGCTGTGGAGCAGGTGCCAGGATAGTCCCAGACTGGGCCCTGCAGCAGACGGGAGCTGTGTTCAGGAGCTGGATGCTGGTACTGGGTTCAGGAACACACAGATCGGGAACAAAGGCAGAATGGACAGAGTCCTCCTTAGATGCTCCAAGGAAGAAACTGGAAGAGGACCTGAGACAAGCTGAGCAAAGCTGGCAAAGCTGTCCAAGAGGGGAGAAGAGCCTGGGAGCCCCCAGAAAGCAAATGAGTGAGCAAGTGAGCTATAGACCCTCCAGATCCTTCTGCTTTATACCGAATATGACATATATGGGATGGAATACATTTTTGGTCAGTCTGGGGTCACTTGCCCTGTCCGCTTCTCCCTGCAGGTGCAGCATTTCACTTTCCTGCACCCTCCAATGTGGTACACAAGATCCAGCAGTGGCCTTGGTCTGCACACCAATCCTTGGTAGAACTCTAACCATGGGGTGTTATCACTGCCAGCGTCAGTCACTGCCAGTGAAATCAGGCTGCTGACTTCAGACAGTGCTGTTAGTTAGAAGAACTGAGCTGAAAAGAACAAACCCAGTTAACAGAACCAGCTCTGTTCTCACACAAACCAGGACACAGTTCCAAACCTTTTATATTTTTTTAAATCTATGACACTATTTGTGTAATATGCTCAACCAAGACCTCAAATCTGTTCTCCAGCCCTATAAACACCACAAGGTTCTTAAATTTGCATACATTTTTGGGGTCAGACTATGTAGATAATATTCCCAATTCTTTACAAACATCATTGTAGCCTCTGCGCCCCAGTTTTGGGGTGCATAAGGCTACGGGGACCTGGTTCCGGGTACGCTACGCAGCTTGCTTAATGGTCGCACCTGGCATTCACACGCAAACACCAATGTGGTGGACGGAATGGCATTTATTGAGGGTAACACCACGTTATATAGCCTAGGTTTATAACATCACATCTGTCTGCTAGCGTCATAAATCAAATGCTACTGGCTATCTAGCTGTCCCTGTCTCTCCGTACAACGCGAGATCTTCCAAGCGCTGGGCCTTAACCACAACACATCATGTTGAAAGCTTTAAGAGTAAGGTAGAGTCATGGCATGTGGTATCTATTATGCATAAAACTGACTGCAATCTTTTAACATAAAAACTTTTTCAAACAACTTAAAAATATTGAGACCTAGCAGTGGAAACGAGCCTGAAGACATCATAGTTGTACTTTTAAGAATCAAACAAGCCATTGAAAGAGTAAGGTCTCCATTTAGCCATTTCTATACAGTGGGAACCCCAAAACTATTTATCAGCCAGAGAAGACAAAAACAACTACAAAGAATATATACAAACCCCAGCACTGACAGATGTTTTACCACTTACATGCTACAGTCCTGAAATTTTTAGAATTACTCAGATGCTGTAGAAGCTGTGAGGCCTCTCTGTTTATTGCTCCTAGTGGATATAAAAACAAATAATGATTTGTTTGTCATTTTATTTTATGGAAAGTTTTACACTGTCTAGTCCAGAACAACTGTGTTGATGATGTTTCAAATGAGACATAGAACTTGAGGTTTTAACCACTTCTGGTCATTAATATCCCTTGTGGGTGTGAGGGGATTGTTTGGTTTTTTTTGGCAAGATTAGGAGTATTAGCATCCTGACTAAATTACTGCTCTGGTAATTACATTCTTCTTATCTACATATCCCCCTGCAGTTTCAACTGAATATGGTTTGTCCCTCTCCTGATGTGTTGTGCAGTGCTGTTTCATGTTGCTAAACGGTTTGCTTAAGTGTGCCCAAAAGCTGCCACTGGCAACATGTAGTCTAAATTTGCTTATTAAGCACTTGCTATCCCTTCGCTTTCTGACTCTCTGGGCTGGAGTGGAGCTAAAGGCATTCCAATGATGGGCATGGGCGACAAGTGGCCTGCTTTTCAGGTGTAAGCAACACCTTCCCCAGATAAAGCCTTAGTAAGGAGTGTTAACTTTGCCCTTCATGGAGAAGGAGTATATTTAATTTCTCATACTATACGGCCTCCACAGGTTTTAGAAAGAACTTGCAAGGACAAGGGAAAACTAAGGGCAAAAAGCTGATGGGAGCACACAGGAGAATCTTTAGCCCACTGATATTTTCTGTATTGCACACTGGCTGTCACTGTTTCCCTCTTTGCTAGAAAAGGTGTGGGAAGGGACATACAAAACAGCCTAAAGGACTGAAGTGCAAAAATTACATTAAATTTCGGTGAGAGTAAAGCACCTAAACCCACAGGCCCCATGGAAATCCTAGCAATTGAATGTAATAGCAGGGAATAGCATGCAGTCCTTTGGGGATTAAACTATTGCCAAATCTTTTTATGTGCAAAGCGCTCAGATGCTGCCATGACAGAAGCAATACAAAACCTTAAGTAGGCAGATAATAAACCCTGATTATATATGAACTACTATATTTTCTTTCCCCAAATAAATGGTGCTGGTGTTGCCAGTTTTGAAGAGTGCTCTTTGGCTCTGCTCTTGGGGCAATGGAAAACAATGATAAAATGATCAACACAACAAGCAATAACAAAGTGACACTGGCCAGTTTAGGGAGACTGCTCTAAGAGACACCTTGTCACATACAAAGAAGTCAGCCCTGTCTAGTTTGGTGGACAATGATGCTTATGAGGTTAAAGTACTGGAAAGAAGAGGCTGTTTTGGGGTTGTGATTAAACCCATTATGACTAAGAAGGTGGCCAAGCTATTTCTACCTATCATTTGGGGTGGAATGATCACCAAGAAAAGACTACCACTGCTATTTCTTAAGCCTTAAAAGTGTTGGCAGTTAAAAAGAACTACCAGTGTGTGTAAATGGTGCTTAATGATTGCTTGGAATGATGCATAGCTGAACAGTGAAGTATTCTGTGTATTCATGCAACTCTTTTTTGTAAGTTGATCTATTTAGATTAATTTTATTAAAACAAATATGATTAACAAACATGTATTGATTTCTCTATTGATAGTTTCAGTTTCCTCAATTGCAATTTTCAGGGGTGAGTCACTTTATCCCAGCTCATTGTGAACCTCTAAATGTATACTTACATAGCTGATTTAACAGAGGGAAAGTAATGTAGTCACATCTGCTCAGATTTATATTCAGTATTACACATTTTGCAATAGCATAAGCAGTATGATTGTGTAATAAAAGCCATTTTATTCTTAAAACAAATGGCAGGAAAACAGTTGGCTATGCAGTGTTATTTCATTTGGCTTGGATGGCTCTTAATGACATCATTAACATATAAGTTAGAAGGATAAGAATGTAAGACAATATTCCTGGCAAATTAAACATTATTGATATTGGAGTGTAAATGAAGAAGTTAAAACAGAGCCATCATTCATCTTGTCTGCAAGTAAAAGTAAAATAAAACATGTTTTGTGTTACTATAATTTGGATAAGTCATGAGCAACTGTCTGCAAACAAATGATCCAGAATTCTTTGAACTTCGTCCTTTGAATGCGGGTCATAAACTCCGAGGCCATATGTGGGACTCTAAACTGATAACCATTGAACGGAAATAGGATTGAGGGAGAATCTCTTGGAGAAATTGCCAATGTTTTGTCCAACAAGGCCCGGTGTGTTTGTTAGCAAAAGCAGGAATGTGGAGGAGACTTGGTTGTGTGAGGCCACCATGCCACTGGGTCTCTGTTGGGATTCTTGCTTAGTTCAAGTGAGGCATTGAGAAGGTGGAAGGGCTCCTGAAAAATGGAGCATAGATTTAACAGCCCGAGAGTAAAGGCTTCCAGCAGTTAATTAGCTAGTTTATAACTTGTTTATAAAAAAAACAAGTTTTCTGGCAAGCTATATAGAATCTCTAATGACTATGCAGGGAAGATAATTAGCTCTTCAATTTGGAAAGAAATACCAGTGCGTGATGGAAGATAAGGCTAAGGCCAATATTGAATATTTTCTATAAATTACTCGATATTTAAATTAAATAAGACTGTTATATAGCATATGTTAAACAGAATGGCCTGTCACAGGTACTTCTTCTGGCTTAATTAGGCAATTAGGAATCTCAGAAATCAACAGGAATATCCCAGCAGAAAGTGATAGGGCCCTGCATGCATTCATCTCCAATTCCTGGGAGCCCTTAAGTATTTAAAAGAGTTTCAGAGCTGGCATTAAAATTTGGCTCTCAATACTGTGCCACTGCCAGAGGACAGTAACTCCTTGCTTTTATGCCTGATCAGTTCGGAAAGCAAATCCCACTGTTCCTTGCACTTTGGTTAATAGCCTTCGGCTCTGATGCAGAAAATATGTGAGCACAGCCAGATCTACCTGTACTCACACATGAGCCACTTTCAAATTTAAGATGCAGATAGGAGATGAGTAGGGTGCTCAAAAGCTGGAAGCAGATTTCAGCCCGCTCACATCACTCAAAGTGCTCTTTTGAACTTGGCCCTTGAGATAGTGTGAGTAAGCAGGCAGATAAACCTCTCTTCCTCAGCCTGCTGGCTGAATTGATTTTCCACTGAAAACGCTATTGGAGCTAACAGCGTATGTGGTTGGCTGAGGATTATTTTTGGAAGTATTGCCTGTTTAAGAAATGTTTGTATCTATTAACCTGCAACAGAAAATTTTTGGTGGTTTGGAAGTATCCTTAAGGATTTGCACAAAGATGCTAGCACAACAACCCATCAACCAATGCAAAAAATCACAATTGCTAGAGTGGGAACGATTTCTCAGGTCAGTTAAGCAAAGTGGGAGTGATAGCTGTTCAGATTTTGGCAGTTATTCTCTATTGAGTAGTTAAAGCATATAGAAGTGCTGAGATGGTTCTTTTGTGTGTTAAGAGAAAATAATTCTGCTTGCAAAAGTTGGGGCCTGTAAAACTCACCGGTTGTGAATCTTGTGGTATTGCCTGAAGCATATGTTTTCTATCAATACACTGTGATCAGATAATCGTTGTAATGAGAGTTAGCAAGTAAAATTCAAACAGATGCCTGCTATATTTTAAGGACTGCATATTATGTCCCAGTTCAGGAAAGTACCTAGACGCAAATCCAAAAAGGTCTTTGATACCCAGCATGGAATTTAGGCAGAATTTAGGTACCTAAACAGAAAAGTGTAAGCTTGAAAATCTTTTTTATGCTTCTGTTTAACCCAAGGAGTGTCAAAACTCCCTTGGCAGTTTGTTATTTTAGTTTTCAAGGTATATGGTGTTGAATAATGTACTACTCAGAACCACTGCACTAGCAGCTCTCATCCACACATTAATTAGAACTTTGTCATGTCATTCATTCCTGTATCCAACCATAGTCCATAAACCACAGTCCTTTGCCCAAATCTTTGGAGGGAACTCAAGGAAGTGGAAAAGCCTGACAGGACCAGCAGTTGTGATTATCCTTTCTATTTAAATGTGACAAAATCAAGATTGGTATCCTACTTTTTTTCTACTGACTAAATGGCCACGGTAATTTTGCAGAAAGGTGTCAATCCAGATTCTGCTTTCTTCTCAGCCTCTGTAGGAGGCTAAAGGCCAGGAAGAATCAGGGGTTTGTTGGTGACTCAAGGCAGTCCCAGACCACTAAACTTTAGTCTTTTATGCGTGGAGTGGATATACTCCACTATTCCTGTTGCAACAGGAATAGAAGACAGAGAGGAATTCAGGATTGATTGGGAGAAAGAGGAAGAAGAATCTTGATGTCTTTCTATAGGGTATGGGCATTCACACAGTGTCTCTCCTCCAGAGACATCACAGAGCCCTCATGGACTTCGAGGAAGCATGGATCAAGTTCTCAAATGTTAAGTATGATAAATCCTAAATTTTAAATGCTTTGGTCTTTAATTCTGTCTCTCTCTGAAATGGATATCAGGTCCAGGTATATGTCCAAGGCATTCAGTTAGGGATTCCTGTTCTAACTCTGCAACTTGAGTGTTTGATGAGGGGACTGCAGATGACTGTGCAATCAATGTTCATGCTCCACCAACTTCTCTATTTAGATCATGAAATCTAAGGCTTCCACTATTAGGCTTCTAGCTTACCTGTGAACTTGCTCATGCAATTACTCTGAAATACCTTTATTTCACACAAGTGGTAGCTCCTATTTTTAATTGTAAATCCAACAATTAGTAATCACACTGTTCTTTACATTTTCATTACAAGTGCTGAACAAATATTAATTCAGCTTCTTCATAAAATCCTAGGATCCTTGTGATACTAATGGGCTGGCTGAGTCATACCTTCATATTCATAAGCCATAGTTTCTTTCCCAGTATGTTTCAGAATTTATACAGATTGATTTTACAGGTATTTTTAAAAGGAAAGTGCAGCACCTGCAAGATACAAGTTTGTATTATTATAGGTACTGTATGAAATCTGCAACACAAGCCTGACAAATATATTTTTTATTTTTACATAGGGTTGTAACATGTTAGAAAAATTGTTTTTAGATTTCATTTCAGTGTTGAAAAAGCATCTTTCCCAGGATATTATTTTGAACAGACATGGAAAAATTTCACTTCAGTTGAAAAACTTCTTGGAACCTTATGCAACAGACCAACCTTGTGTTAAAAATCCCTAAACAACAAAACCTACAACAACTTAGTAAAAACAGATATCTTGCCAGACTTTGGTTGCAACCTTTCATTTCAGTTACTAACTAGAAGAGGACAGATATGTGCTTTGGAGATGATGAAATTCCTTGAACAAATTACTTTACAATTCATTTATTTTTATTCTGAAATGTGTGAAAACACTAGCAATGGTTATAAATATGAAGCTATGACTCAGACAATCTACTAGCGTCACAAGGAGCCTGGGGTTTTATGAAGAAATGAGACTAATTTAATCCTCTTCCAGTTCAAGGCCAGCTTCAACTCTCAGATGTGCAGTGCATACAAACAGTTGCATAACCTGAAATCTCAAGTCATTATTGTGTGCAAGTAGGGTGGTCAAATTTTCAAGCTCTATTGTAATCTGTGTTCTTGAGACTAGAATCGGGCATTTTGGGAAAGGTGCTTTTAAAATAAAGCATGACAATTACTTTATTGTTTTTAATGTAACACAACTGCTGGCTTCCAGAACAAGGAAGACATAGCACCTGTTCTGATAGGACTGCTCTATATAATACCAGGAATGTTTTTATTCAAAGGATATTCAGAAGGATATAAAAGCAGCAGAAGAAAATGTATACCTCACTTTCACCCTCTTGCACATCAGCCTTGAAAGTGCTTCCCCTCTCAAGAAAGCTCTTAAATCTTGATTGCCATTGGTGGGTAGAGTGGGATGTCTGGATCTGAATTAATGTTCTGCACCCATATTTATTTATGTATTTTATGCAATGGCTTTTTAAAATGGAACACATAGACAGTGTCTGGTATACACAATTGTTTCCCATCCTTCTAGGGCATTACTTTCACCCGAGGTATGAGATAATCATGCTCCTTCTTATTTATATTTAATCTGCTCTTATTTGTCTTGAATTTATTATTGCCAAGGGGTCTGCTTGGTCAAGACAGATGGGCAGAGATCCCACTGGCAGTGTGTCATTCAGCTAAGGCAGTCCCCTGGGTGTGGGAGCACTTCCAAGAAGACTAGGTGAATATGCTAAATCTGTCTCATGATCCATCTGCCTCAGTGCTTTCCCCAGCATCTGTCTGTCTGAGTGATGACTCTTTGCTTTATTTCCATTTCATTTGCTGGAAGTTTGAAGAAGCAACCCCTTTCAAACACTGATTTTCCTTCTTTCCTTCCAACCATTGCTACTTTTCTCAGTAGCTAATATAGCTCCCTCGTAAGGAATGGGATGAATCACAGCCTCATGATTCCTAACCTTTAGGTGTGCAGAAGCTTAATGGGAATCACAGCTCTTGAACTCTAGGCTGCAAAAATGATGGACTGGTTAAGCATGCATCAAAAAGTTAAGCTGCTAAGAGTCAGATTGCCAAAAGGTCACGCACTTTGCAGAAGGGAAAATATGTACCCTAAAGGTAGGTCCCTTATCCTGGATTGAGGTTTCTTAGGATTCACGCTCCTGAGCCTGCTTCTGCAGTTAAGTGCCTAATGGCTTTGTTTCATAAATTGCCACTGAATCAGCCAAAACTTTGGAAGATAAGAAACCCCATGACTATTCTTACCAAGTAAAAGTTATGCAATTAAATTGTTCATGGAAGATGAAAGAAACATGCTGCCTTCCCAAGGAAAGTGGAACCTCCACTCCCACCTACCAGATGAATGCCCAACCTCACAAGGAAAACAGTGGATGGGGACATTTTTGGTCCTATGCCTTGAAACTGGTCCTGATTGCACAGGTGTAATTAAATATTCATTGAGACAGATGATAGAAAAAAAAAATCATAGACTTGTATGAATACAAGTCTACAATTTCCTGGCTAGGACATTCACCTTGAAGAAAGGGATCTCTGCTCCCAAATATATATTAAAAATTAAAAAAAAAGTATATATAATTTGGGGAAATTGCCCTTTGAAATAGAGCCTAGCAGATTAGTTTTCTTTACTCTGGGTGAATACCTTCACTATTAACCCAGATACTGCTCTCTCCCCATGCATGACCAAATTAACGCTATTTTTTAATTCCCACCCTAGCAGAAAAGCTTAAAATAAAATTTAGGGAGTTTAACTGCAGATTCTATTTGTCAAGGTGATTTTTCAAAATAAATTCATTGACTTAGGGGCCTCAATTGCAACAAGTTTCCTAATTGCATTGCAGGACTGTTATGACTCTCAGGAATAAAATTCCATTTAGTATGCTAGGATTTCCAAAAGATGAGTCCTTTTTTTTTCAATTAAGTCTTCATGATATCATGTGAAGAATAGATATGTCACAAGGCATGACACAGCTGCCAGGTGTGGGGGCTCTGTATGAACTTGTGGACTATGACAGCAACCCAAGTCCATCAAGTTAAGATGAAGAGCATAGAAATGCCGTAAGGAATCACATGAACAGCCCTGACATAAACTCACCCTAAGGCTTTCCAAAGAGTGTTTTGGATTCATTACTGTTAGCTACAAAGGTATCAGGCACTGTCATAGGCACGAGATCCACAGAGCATACAGATTTAAAAGATTATGCAACTTGCTCAGAAGAGACAACATGGAAGGACGTACAAATGTTAGCACAAAATCTCCCAAACATTTGGCAATAGGTGGTCCATAGTTATAGCTGTTGTTCTTGTTACTTATCAGGATGTGTTTATTATTTGTCAGGACTGTCGTGCTCTTACCTCTCAGTCCACCTCATCCTGAACTGAAAGCTATTTGAGACAACATTTTTCCCCTCATTTCAGGTAACACAACGATAAACCTCAGACCTTGATAAACCTCAGGCCACAGTGCATATGACTGGCACTAATTCCATCAAACCAGATGTTCCCAAACTAGTGTTCATAACCCCTACCAACCAGAGTTGCTAACCTGATAGTAATACATGTTCATCCACTCTTGATACTTATATTTAGGGCTGCTTGAAAATGATTCATCTACAAGAGAGTCAGAATAAGAGAAAAGGTTGATAATTGCTGCATTAGCCCATCTGCTCTAGAGATGTATTCTATTGACATTTCAGCATTCATTATTGCACATCTTTCTTTACTCTCCAATATCTTCTTTTTAACAACAGAATGCCAGAGTAGTCCAAAATCTCTTGTGTTTCATTGTTTATCAAACAATGATTATATTAGAAAACATTTGCTTAGGCCCCTTTTTATCAGGAAAACATTTCCATCTCTCTTCTCATGAACCCATCTTCAATATTTTTTAAAGCATGAAAAATCTTTCCTATTGACTGTCTTTTTTCACATCTTGCTATAGAAGCTTCCTGTTAATGCCAATATAAATGACTTAGATTAGAGACACCCACTGCAGTGTCTAGAAAACTGACTCTGAGAGGAAGGTGCACTTGAAAATTGTTTTGAATGAATTTATTATGCTAACATAAGCTTAAAACCTTAAAACTGCCAATGCTGTAAAGAAAACTGTCTAAAGCTTCTACTCTCATGTACAGGAATGAAAGGGATAAAATTTTATTCTAATAAAGTGTAGCACGTTTGCCATTAGGAATGGTGTAGAATTAAGATACATTAGGTAAAATAGGCATTAAAAGTCCTGCGTAACAGATGGGCACAAAAGTAAATTTTTATCATGATGATTCATTAGTTTTTTGCAGCCAGGCAAAGAAAAACAGTGACCAGGAACAAATCGAGAAGAATGATGCTTGACTTATGCTTCCTTCTGCAAAGTGTGACCTACATTTCTAATTGAAAACTATGAATATATTTACTTTATGGGATGATGAGCTAATTTCTGTCCATTTTTGTAATTCATTAAGTACCCAGGTTAAATTACTAATAAATGGGGAAAGAATGGGCTGGTCTTTGGACCTGTTTCAAAATGATTCCTTATCAAATGGAGAAATCGATCAGCACATAGCTATGTGTTGACCAGTTGCATAAGCCACTGTTATCCTCAGAGAACCTTGACTAAATCTTACCATCAATATTTAAAATAAATCTAGCACAAACCATGTTTTTCAAATCCTAAGCAAATCTTCAGGAAGAATGATTTTTGTCCCATAAATGACCTCTGGAAGAGGTAATTTTTTCACTAGTGGAAAGATGTTCACCGCATATAGGACTGGCAAACAAGTGCACAGGAAAGTACATTGACTTAAAAAGACTTTAAGGGAAATTCTGAATGAACACACCAGTGATGTCAGCAGGGATGAGTCCATGGGACCAGGTCCTGAGTCTCCAATTTGAAAGAGACTCTACCACTGTTGATTGCTGTGTCTGACATCAGACACGTAAATGACCATGCATATGTGTTCCTATTAGCTGATCTGCTCAAGTGCAATGTCACAGGCAGTAAGACCAAGCTCTGCACGCTTGGAATGTAACTGCCACGTGCAACACAAACTAGCTGCTACAACACTTTCACACAAGCCCTTACATTGCATTGCTTAGATCAGAAGGCCGAATACTACATCAAATGTTCAATGACACTGGACTCTCCATTTCACATGCCATGAATCTGGTCTCATGCACAGTTACACTGCACATGAACACATGGTTATTGCTACAGTGCTCAGAAGAATTCGTGACTAAGCAGAGAAGTAGCATTTGAGTTCAGAGTTTTTGAAAACCTACACCATCAACTACAAGATGTTGTTGATTTATACCTGTGAAGTCAGAAGGGATTCTGCAGTCATGTTTTCATCAATAGTTAACATCTAAGTTTCCATGTTTCAGTGTCAGTCTACTGCAGAGATGGATTAAGCAAACTGATATATATGACCCTTGCTGTCACTCAGATTGTGTGAAAAACATTTAACACTGAAATATTAGCTTGTTTGAAATATTGTTCTTACTCTTGGCTGAAAGGGCACAGGTATTTTTGCCAAGAATGGTGAATATCCAAAAAAATTGTTCTCTGTTCCATCGATTTCTGTCTTTTAAGCTTTGCAATATCAACTAAAAGTAGCTTAACCATAGATGACTGTAGAAGGTAAGTCATGATATGGACTGAGACATTCAAGTCTTGATCTGGACTCATGTTAAAGCAACAGCCAGCCAATCTATTAGCTGTTGAAAGGGAGGTGGATGAGAAGTTTGCTTTTCTAGTGAGGCTGGCTGCAGAAACAACACTTAATCATGTGAACCTGAGGTGCCATGTAGGATTTGGTTGACCTTGACCCTTATGCACTGCCATGTCTGAAAAAAACCCAGGTTCCTCTAATTGTCAGCAAAGTAAATACATTAGCATTTAATCATGATTCTTTTGAAATGGCAACTTTAATTTCACAGTAGTGTTTACTGTTCTAGACTTACTAGTTGTGTCAGAAATTCAAGCTCTGGTGAGCAAACCCTCTAAGCTTGACTGGAGAAAGCTTTTGAACTCACTGCCTCTTGCTCCAGAGGATGAAAAACAAACTTTAAGCTGCCAATATTTATGTTTGGGGGAAATCAGTTGAAAAAGAGAAGGAGATTTTCAGAGCTCAGAACAAAAATAGACCATTAAAAAAAGCTTATTTTGTTTTCTTCCTTTGAAAATTCCCTTTTCATTTTAATTAAGCTCTCACAGGATTCACGGTGTTGGAGAGTTTTCAAAGAAACAGAGAACTTGCTTGCCAGGATTTCTTCCCCCTACCCCATTAGCTCACACAGCTCTAGTTGTTGCAAATATTTATCTGCTCTGAGAAAATCAGCTGAAGAAGAGGAATGGCTGGGGGTGTTCAAAAAACCTAAATAGAATAATAATAGTAACAACTTCTACATATTATAAGAAGAAAAGTTCATAAGATTCTTCTATTATAGATAAATTGTTCCAAACTGGAAAAAAAGCCGCTCTAATTTAAACTTTGTGTCACCTTACAGTTGTAAACCAGGGTCATAGAAGTTAGATTTTTCTAGTAGGACTAGAAAGATGTAGCTGTTGCAATAATACATTGATATGCAGTAAATTCTATGTAGTATTGGCCACCACCCTACAAACACCTAGCTGATTGTTTCAGATATGGGGTTCCTGAGGGTCTGACAAAGACTTTATCTTCTTCCCAATAGATGTGGCAGCTCCTCTCTTTCTAGCACTGGACCATGATTCTTCTCTAAATTTGGGAATTGAGTAGTGAGTACATCCAGAGAGGTTCAACAAGGCTGCTCAGAAGCTGCAAGGCAGGGGTTTCTCCTTGACTCCAGACAAAAGCCCTGTATCTGCTGAGCCCTGAGAAGTACTGCTGGGTGCCATCTCCTCCTCTGCCCCCATGTCATATTGTGGCCAGATCCCATAGCCTCACAAGAAAATAACAGGCATAGAAGGTCTGAGTGCCTCTAGAAGTGTGGCTTTTATACCAAAGCACAGGACAGAAATGAAACACAAAATTAAGTCCATCAAGGATGCTTCAGGTTAAGCAGGGCTTAGATTTGAGAATCTTTCTTATACAGGTTGAAAACTGATCTGTGTAGCAGTAGCTGACTGTATAAATGTTCTTTCTTACATGCCATGACATTCTCTTGAAGTTAACAGGAGTCATATTTGTATATACAGGAGTAGAATTTGGCCTAATTAGATATTAGAAATGCGGTTTTACTTGACATTTACAGAAGGTTTCTCAGATCTGAAAGGACTTTACAAGGCAATAAAATAGTACCATCACCCTCTCCCAAACAGAGAAAATGGCAGAGGAAAAAATAAGGTGATTTGTCCCAAATTACCCAGATCTTCACATTCTGGTGCACTGTCAATAGGACCAGAGTAACTTCATTCCCAAATAAGGGAAAATTAGTATCACATGACTCAGTTTATGAGAGCCTAGAATGAAAAGAATGGCTGCTGGATTTAGAAATTAGTTTTTGAAAATTATCTTCTTCTGGTTATGTCTTGACAAACAAATATGTATGAAAGTCTTTTTTTTTTATTATTAAGTTTCTAAACAATATATTATATTTTGCACAGTATTTTTTCTTTTTTCATTTTTTCCAAAGGTCATACATGGAGATGAAGCATTTTGATATAATAGGCAAATTCAAAATACTCTTATTTATATGAATTTACTGCATGCCTGTAAGTCCTTTTCCAGCTGAACATTTGTCTTACAATAAGGGAAGAACTTGTCTTTTATGATGGCAATCAGCACATGCTCAGATCTCTCTCCACAAACATGTGCATACATTCAAGGTTATTGTCAAAGACTTTTGTCAATGTGATATGTTTTTAACATCTGCAATCTAAAGTAAAGCTTTTTTTTTTTTTTTTTTTTTNNNNTTTTTTTTTTTTTGCCAAGATTGAAAGATGTTCAGGCACTATTGAGTAAATCACTGCGTGCTGCAGCATACAAGTAATGACTGAAAAGTGTGAAACTTCGAACAGACCTCTGCATTAAGATGAATAGACCAGCAGAGTACACTTGCTGAAGTGCTTTCTGTATGGGTGAACACAACAGTATGTTTGAAATATATCAAAAGGAACTGTTGTGTATTTCACACTTCTCAACAGCAAGGGGAAAATGTATTGTATGCGGTACCATACTATAAGAGTAAGAGTTAGAAGAAAAATAATACAAGATAAAACTTTTCTGGATATTAAAACTATATTCAGAAAATGAAGTTATACTTTTGGCAGCTGTCTGATATGCCAGCATCAAAGAAATTGGGAAGAGGAGGCTGAAATTAGCTCCTGTCTCTGCTAGTATCTTATCTGTAATAAGGTCCCAGATCTTTCCTGTTCATTTGTTATTTATCAGCTCATCTGAACAAATATCAGTGCTCACAGAGCATTCATACACGATTACAGCCCTTTGTCTGAGCAGTTGCTGTTTAGGATTTGCTTGCTGAGCATGCTGGTTGGTCACCTAAGGACACATCTCTGTTACACAATGCTGTGTCATGGGAGAGATAGCCAAGATAGTCCAGGAAGAAGGACGGTGTGTCTGCGTGGCACGGTGCCATGCTGCATATTCATTTGGCTCCCAGGGGCTATATAAATGAGTTAGCTCAATTTGGTTGGCACAGCTCTGTGCTGACTTGACTATCCTGATCCTGGGACTAGAACTGGCTTATCTGGAGATAGGTCAGCCTAGATAGACTTTTTCTTCCTTATTTGGCTGACCTCAACTTTCCTTCTGCACTGAAATTTGTATCCAATAAATACATCATTTCCTCATTATTTTTTTTATTTTGTTTATTTCATAATTAAAGAATAATCAGGCCTGAAAGTGATGTTCTATGCACATTTCTGCAAGAAAATCTTGGCTCAGTTGACTAGCTGAAAACAAGTAAACATAAAAGTGTAAAAATAGTTATTTAAAACACAATTAAAAATTCACAAACATTCTTGCAAATGCATTTTCTCTTTGTTCACCCAACACTAAATCTTACCCTTGACAAATCTTGCTCATGCCTTTCATTAATGAAATTACTACTAGTAAACAATAGGAGATAATTCTCCTAGTTAAAGAGTAATGATCAGCCACAATATTATACGCATCTGAATTTCTTTCATTTTTCCTTTTTGTGTTACAAACCTTTGATAATCTAATCACTCTAAACTACCCAGAATTATTTTTTATGACAAAAGTGAATCTAAGCAAGAAAAGTGAAAAGAAAAGTTTGAATGATCTGTAAATCATCCTGCTATCATACTGTTCTGATTTCTTACTGCTCCTGGTTTAAATTATTTCCATGGTTTTCCAATTATTTTTCTGGTTGATCAGATAACACAGGATCATATAATTACTATGAAAGACCAAATTAAGGCAAATTTCTTGTAAAATTACCATACTGTTAGTTTCCTCAGTGGTGCTGTAAAACTGTGAATCTTGGTGGGCTTGAAGCGTTTGGCATAGCGTGGCCTTTTTCACTGCTAGAAGGAGATTCAGGTGGGGTGGGGAGACCACAGACCCTATGCACTAATTGCTGATGAGTTGGGTGGGTGAAGCTGTCATCACTAAAGCACTGCGAGCTTTCTTTCTAGCTTCCATGTCTGCTGCTTGTTTAAGGTCTGTTTGCAAATGAAGCAGAACCCTACTCAAGCATTTTTTAGGAAAAAATGTTAAAAATAATGTGAAAAAATCTAAAATATAATTTTTATTGTCATGATCTGTGTTTTTCAGTGAGGAAAACAGTAAGCATAAGGAAAAAAATGTAGGAATATAAGATGAAGAAAGCAAGAAGGGGATGATTGTATAACATTTGGATGGGACAATAAAAATATTTCACAGCAGAAGCTTAGGAAGAAAATTCCTTTACTATCTTCCAAGAAAATCTGACAGAGAAGCACATTTAATGGTGCACATAACAGCAGTGTTTTGCCGCAGGCTAGGAAAAAGTCAGTCAAATAAGTAAGAGAAATTTGTATCCCAGAAGGGAAGGATATTTGTTTCCTCCCTGCAATCTGATGCTGTAAAGGTTCATTGAAGGACTGTTACAAGATAGATGAACAAGAAGATAAAAGGGTTTGTGAAGGGATGGAAGCCTAAAAAGAACAGGCACAAACCAAGAAACTGAAATGGTGAAGACAGAAAGCAAAGCCATACAGAAGCCATCCCTGTTCCACTCCACTTGTGATTAAACTGGAGCTTTCATGAATATTTCTACATGCAAGAAGTGTTGCTATTACTTGTGACTTTGCCTGGCAGATGCATGGACCTTATAGTAACAACATACAAGACAGTGTATTTTTTTACCTGGTACGAGTCTGTTTCCATGCCGCTGTATTATGACAATGCTGAGTCTGGACAGATGAATCCTATGAAAGCGCAGACAAAGTGCTTAGAGGATGAGCAGCACCAGTGCCTACCTATCACCTTGTGGGTAGAGGGGTTTCTCTGTGTTCTCTCAGTGTGGATGGACCCTAAGAAGAACAGACTGGATGTTTACAGACAGGAAAACCTGGAAATGTATGTGTATCCAGAGAAAATTAATTGGGGGAAAAAAAAAAAGGAAGTTAATGTTGTCCCTTCCCTCAGCCCTAATAATTAATAGTTTTACACCAAAATGGATTCAATATATATGCAATGGATTAAACCCAGCATACGTTAATGGGCTAATGCAATCCTTCCTGTCTAATGGCTATGTACCAAAACAGATGAAAAGTAAAGGGTGCCAGATTCAACGCTGGGTTAGCTCCGTTGCTTGCAGTTATGTTGAATTACATTGGCAGTTAATTTGATCCTTTTAAAAACACTTCAGCTGCATCATAGTCAGTGTTTTTTCATTACACTTGCTTTCTTTCCTATAGCAAGCCTTAAAACAAACAACAAAAAGTAGTGTTAGACAGAGAAACCATGTCTTCTCATCCAGAGCTCATCTGGCACAAATGTCTAAGCTTCAGGTAGCAGTTCTGTTGGCTTCCACCTGCCAATTTTCTCCCTTGTAACATCAGCCTTTTCTTTGTTCACTCCAAGATTTGTGACCTCTGAGCAAGTTTTTCAAGGTCCAGAGTCCAATCTAACCAGGCTTTTGTTGACCAGCATGGGAATTAGTTTGTTTTCATAAAAACAAATCTGTAGTGTGTTGCAGCAGTTTCTTTTATACCACCAGGAAAAAAGTGTCTGTACTGTAACTTGGTTCAACACTAGTCCCAGAAAGAAAGTTATAGAAGAACAACAAACAAAGCATCCTCAAAGGACTCTCACCTCTGTTGATTGCTAAGACTCCTGCAGCCTTACCAGCAATGACCGAATGACAGTTCATCTCTTGTTGTAGATTAATCTTCATTTTGATGGGATTCAACTCTTGCTAAGCACATCATCTTACCTGAGATACTAACTGGAATGTTTCTCAAGCATAAATACCATTTTACCTATGTGAAGCCACACAGCATGTGAGGATGAATAAAATGTTGCTTTGCAGTTGGTAAGCTAGTATTTCTGGACAATAGTAAGACCATCATTAAATGTCAGTATGACTGCACTATATAAATCTGGATCACAAATAAGAAAACACCACAGAGCACATTCAGCATTTTGCCCACTGAAAACAACTAGCAGGATATGACAGATGAAAATGGTCTATTCTTACATCCCTATCAATAGAAGTCTGAGTAGCTGCTAACAATTTTTGCATCCACGGTTTAACAGCTGCAGTTATTAATACAAAATTTCACCTATCACTGTCCATCTTTTGTAACTTTGAAAGATCTGTCAGTGTAATATCTTGAAAATTAAGGCTTTTCTATTTGCTCACATGGTGTACGTATATCCTCACCCAGCTTTTCCGAGGCAGGGAATACATCTAAATAATTTATTATAGTGAATTTGGCATCAACCTCTATATTTAAGTTGCTCAGCATTACAATAGAATTGTTGTAGCCTTTCCATTCCTCCTCTGTTCATGTCCAGCCTTCTGCTTAAATGAAAGCCTCCAAGCTACAGCAGCATCTTTTCCACATTCTGCAACATTTTCTTGATCTTTATCTATTTAATTATTTATTTATGTATTTTATATTTATGTGGTTAAAATAGTAATTTCCTTTCTTTGTGTTGCTGACTTGGGGCAACTTCAGCAACACAACTGACTGAATATGTGAATATCCTGTAACTAGTTTTCAAGGCTACAGAAACTTTAGAGGTGTTTTCTATTTTAGGTCCAAGGCCAAAGCACATTACACAGAACATTCCTTCCTCAAATATGTGCTTCTCATCATCACTGTATAATTGTTGCATATTCAGTTTTCTTATCAATGTGCATACTCATCTGAAGGGAGAGCCTTGGGCCTTTTATTTTCATTCTGGACTGGAAAGAATCTCAGTTCAAAAGTCAAGATGTGAATCGCTTTCTGTGCAAAGTTTTTCTGTACGTTCTGGCTGATGAAAGATAAGAGATGTTTCATTCCTTAAAAACCTCAGTTTCACCCATAGTGTGACACATACTCTTCAACATATTCTCCTATGGAAATGTATCTTCTAGCCATAATATTGTCTGCTCAGATAAACATGATGGGGTCTCACTCACACCCAGAATTAGAAATGAAATAAATATTTATTAACCAGATGCTGAAGCATAGTATTTTCCATCTCAGAAAGAGCTTAATAGTCTTTGATGGCTTTTATCCTTGTGGAGCTCTAAAAATCATTTGTATCCTCTTGCTGTCAGCATGAGTGAGAGATCAAGATGATATATGATAGAAGGGAAGGAAGCTTTCTCTGGGAGAAAAATGAAATTAAATAAAATGAAATAAAAAGATATTATTTCCAGCACAGCCAAGCATATATATTTTTTTTTTTTCAACATAAAAGCTAACCTGTGCTTTTTTTGCATGTTACTCATTACAGGCCAATATTCACAGATATATAATCATCCAGGCATTGTCTTTATCATTCAGTAAAGCACTGAGTGTAACACCATTGAAGGGACCTAATACCACACTGTAGGATTGCAGGTCTATAAAAGGTAAAACCAATCCTGATAAGGGGTATAAAAAGGGTCTGGTAAATAACCCCAAGTTTCTGTTCTCCAAGTGGATGTCGGTCTGAGAGATGATCTCATCAACCAAAGTAACAACTGTGCTCTTTAAATAATCAATGCTCAATTACAATGATGACACCCTTGCTGCACAGCTTTATGCTGGCCTCTTGCACAGAGGCCATGAATCAATGAACACATGGCAAGATAGAGGGATTTAAAACAGACAAGCTGGTGGGAATAAAGAAGGAAGACAGAGGTTCCACTGTCTCTGGAGAACAAAAGCTTTGTTGAAAACCAAATACTTTATTGACTGTCACAGACATTAAAAGAGATCCAGGTACTGACACTGCTGTACCACACTTTAAGACCTTGTCTACATTATTACCCAGAGTTTTATTCAGCTAAACACAGAAAAGAAAAATTAAAACTGCAGTAGGGGAAAAAAGGATTTCTAGGATATGGCCTGTCTTCCTTACAGTTTGGCCTTAACCAAAAAGAAGACCTAAATAAGTTCCATCTCGTTATGAGGAAATCTCTGATGGATTTTGAAAAAGAATTGCTAACCATGAGTGCACTGCTGCTCTGGACCAGTGGGAGAGGAGAGCCTAACTGTTTCATGATGAAGCTTAATTTTGTGAAAAGGGTGATGCAACCCAGTCCTCCATGATAGCATTTACAGGAAGATTTTTGTTTTAGGATCACTTGATGATATTCAGTAGGTTACTTGATAATGATGTTTGTGCAAATTGTGTTTGAAACTTCTTCCAATTTATAATATTGTATTAATTTTGTGTATATTTATTGATATGCTGTTAGATCTCTAAATTCAGGTGTGAGTTCTGAAGCTACACATTACATGTGAGTCTGGCATAAGTAACTAAGGCATGTGAGCCTAAACTCTATTAATCTCCAGAGAGGAGGAAATTATTGATGTCTGTGAGCTCTGGCACTATAGAAGTGTGTTCACTGAAAGCTTAGTACTACTCATTGACCATGTATGGCAATTTGGTCAGCATTATCGATGACAGAGAGAAAAGCAATGTATAGTCTGACAGCATGGAAATTCAGACACATCTATGCCATGTGGTGTCTGTGGATTCTGACAAGAAAAAATATCTACTATGATATGCTCCCTACAACTACTTCCTAGACAGCTCACTGTTTTGAAGCTATGTACAGAAATCACAGGCAGATCTTCATTTTGAAAACAGCTGTACCATCTGAAGATGGTAGCATCCTTGTGGGCCGCTATTTCTGCACTGCTCCTGTTCAGAGTTTTGCCATCTGAAGGGGCCTGTTAATCATATATTATGTGGCAAAGTCAGCCAGTGGCTTTATCTTGTCAATGAAGGTGGTTGAAGTAAGTTTACCTGTGGTAGTGTATGGAGTATCCCAAGAGCCCCCAGACAGCAGAGCTGTGGGGACAGTGCCTTCTAAGTAGGGAGGCATAGACAGTACCATCTCCAGTCAGCAGAACTAGACCTGAAAAAAAACATCTGCCTACAGCCTTAGCAAACCACTTGAATGCACACACATAGCATGTCTTGATTTGTGCCCAGTAGAAAACAACTGCTAGAAACAATTTGTATGAATATACACAACCTGTGCTTACTTTCCTAGAAAAGCTATGAATTTTAAACAAAAAATGCCTCTGGTGCTACACTGCACACCCAACTACTGCAAGATCCCTGCTCAGTTGCCTCTGTATATCACCATATATTTTTCTACATCAGCATCAGTTAAGGGCCATTTTCTGTTGGTTTTGAGCAGAAAAACTGACTAGTCATGCAGTTTGTAAAACTAAAACACACACACCAAAAAAGGATGCACCTACACTTGATCAAGTACTTTCAGTAAGCCTGAACCTATGTTCTTGCAATAGATTTTTTTTTTAATCACATTTCTCTAGCAAAATGTCTGTGGTAGGCTGAAAGATCGTGACTGCCTTTCACTGCCGTGGTGTTTCTTTATCCCAACAGACTAGTTCAAAGACATAATATAATATGATAGTAAAGTCACTTTATTAGAAGTAAAATTTTATTACTCAATATAAAAAAAAAAGTCTGTATCATATACCAAGTTAGAAAATTTTCCTGTTTTCAGTCTTTAAAAGAGAAGGAAAGGAAGAGCAGAAGTGATCTCCAATCGAGACCAATGTCTGTGTAAAGAAATTTCCAATGTTCCAGAATTGCATGTTTTCTTACATAGAGTCAATATATGTATATATACACATATATATAACTTTGACACACCATTGACACAGTTGATTCCCAGTCTTTAGCTGTGAAAAGAGCTTGGACAGTATTCTACCCCAAACTGAGTACACTAAAATAACTAACAACTAAGCCTTCCTTCACAAAAGCTTATTTATCATTCTAAGAAATATATTTGAGATCAGCCCAGCTTTTTTTAGTACTACTTCATCATCTCCTTTACTTGTAATATTTATTCACACTTCCCAATGCTTCCTGGTCAGCAGAACTGCAGTTGTTTGGCATTCCTTATGTTTGGCAGTTCTTGTGTCTCTCCTGCTCTGTAGAGACATGCTCATTTTCCTCTGTGCAGATCATTCTGCCTCACATATATCAGGTATTTACAAAGCACAGAGGTGAAAAGCTTGACTTTTATGCATTCCATTAAGACTGTTCTTTGAAGACTGTTCTCTGTATCAGCATCCTAGAGGTGAGAGTGTCTGTGGCTCTGGTATTTTCGTCTGCAAGAGAAGTGTCCTTAATTACCCCAGCTGTTGGCTGGATCTCTGCTGGGTGTCCCTAGTTCCCCAAGCTCTATCACTGACTGGTTAAAAGCCCTGGTATCAGAAGGACAGCAAAAATTAACAGTCCTGATAAACCCCGTTGGGTGTTGCAAACCAGGTTGTCTTTAAAAAAGAAAGCAAGTTTGGATTAAATATTTTTTTAAAAATTCAATTGTCTCTTTTTATTTCTCTACTTGCCTCATTCTGTGTTGAAGGTTAGACACTGAGAGCTTTCTCTTAAGACACCAAGTGGTTATTGTGAGACAGTCACTACTTAAATCACCAGGACTCAAATACCATGACTCTTTTAAAGCCTTGATACAGAATTGTGAAAGAGGCAGATTCTCATCTCTCCACCAAGTCATGTCCACCAAGTCATGTTTTAAGGAACCCAGGAGCAGCCAACAAAGTAGTTCTCGCTTTTGATATTCTATTGTTGATTTTTTCAAAGCCTCAGGTATTAGTCAACCTCAAGGGAATAGCTCAGTTATTAAGCCCTAAAAGTCTCAATTCTTTCACGGAAAAGCTATCTAGCTGGCTCATTGGTATCACCTTCAGAATCTTCTGGAGAGAGCTCAAGATTGACACATGCACTTGCTGATTAGGGTTGTGATCTCCACCTTGCTTCAAAGGATTTATAAAAGCCCAATGTGCTCTGTGCTTAGCTTGCGCAGCTTTTTTTTTCCCTGCCTATAAATGTTCTGATCTATGGATATGATACACATACACAATTGATTAAGTCCCTTCTGAATTTCATTGCTTTCAGGAGCTGCATCCATCAAAGTCACCTACAATTAATCATGCCTCACACATTGAGTAGAAACAATTGTCTTCCATAAAAGCCTTCCATAAATTCAGTAAAAGCCATTTGAAATTGGTTCCTTCAGCCAAAATTACTGGTGGTTGCAATGCCTGACACCATACTTCCAGGCAAAAAGAGCATAAAAGGTTCATATTTTCTTATTTCCTCTGTACAGAAAAATTTCCCATAGTTACTTCAACTTCAAAAATGCCTGAAAACAGATATGTGTTGGTGAAGTCCTTCAAGTTTCTATCAGAATTCTTTTATTTCTGATGCTGGCTGGCTGTTGGATGATTATTTCTCTACAGCATTCGTGCAATCAGTCTACACAACAGATTAAAGCTTTCAAGTTTTCAAAGCTGATATTTTCACTAGCCTCTCTAGACACAAGAATGCCTTCGATTTTCATGCAGGAGGTTCAGTCTTCCTCTGTTTGCTCATGCTGCTGATGCTGATGTTCTGATCTGGCATAATATAGCTAGTCAGGCCCTTTCTAGTTAGGCCCTCTCCATAAACAGTGTGAGGATGTTCACTGATATCACAAAAGCTGTGTGAAGGTTCAGACACTACTCTTGTAACAGCTGTAACACCTAGGATGGTCTGAATACATACAAAAAACATGAAAGCAGTTCTGAGAAAACAGTGTTTACAAAACTTTCTTGGACATACCTCCCAAATATATCAAACCATCTGCAAGAAGTCTTGGAAAGCAGCTAAAAAAATCATATTCAACTAAGACATTGCAATCATTCACAAGGCCAGTATCAAACAGTTTTGGTCCCTATCTGATTTATGAATTCAGAAACAATTTGGCAGAAACTTTAAACAGACGATGCCATCATATATTAACACCTTCCTTCACACAGCAATAATCTGTGCATTGTGTTTGTTCACTAAACAGGAAACTTCGACCTTTTGTGCCTTCATTGATCTACTTTGATGTTCTTGCCCAGCAGCTGACTGGCTCTATGAAAGAAACTTGAGGATTTGCAGACTGTTGTTCACTGTTGGAATCACATTTGGTTCCAGACCTTTGCAGTAACCTCTCCCACCAGATATACAGCATAGGTGTGTGAGATGGAAGGCACGGTGGAAAACAGCCCTCATAGCACCAAGTAACTCTAGAAGTTGCAGAGAGGCTCAGGAGAAAGTCACAGTTTTCAGAGAAGATTACAAGGTGTCCAGGATTGCATAATTTAACTCTCCAGGCAAGTTCATGCATGTAAAATCACAGCTATAAATTCACTTGCTGGCTTCAGTTTGTTACACAGAAGAACTCTATTATCTCTACGCAAAATTATCTTCAGGATACCAGAAAGTACAGGTTATACTGCAGCCTCCCAGTCATGTTAATACAGATTGTACATTTTGAGTAAATAATATCCTTTTTTTGGTAGCTCTTAAAGGTACTAAAAATAATAGAAGGAAAACTTAGTTGCATGAGTACTTTGCAGTACAACTGATAATGAATCCATAGCAGAATAAAACAAGTAATTAAATTCACAAGGTTTGACTTTACCAATGAAGGCCATTTGAAAGTAGGGGATCTGTTGATATTTATGCATTAAACACTAACAAAGGCATGCTATATGTTCACAGCACATAAATAGCACATAAATAGCCTGGGTAGAATCTCACTTTTTCCGCTTAAGATGGTTATCTGGGGAGAAAAGTTTTCTGGTTGAAGGGATAAAAAATGTAAGCCTGAGGCAAGCATGGAAAACTAGTTCCAAAGAAAACCTTCTGCTTGTTTTCTAACTCCCACTGTCACAGCCACTTCTTTCATTGCTTTATGTAGAGGATGCAGGCTTCTCTCATAATTTTTACATCCTGTTGGCTGCAATAAACTAGGTCTTTTTGGAGGTCAAATATGTTATTTTGATTAGTTCAACACCTCTCCAGAAAGCCTGTCTTCTCCTCATGCATTATACAGCATCCAGGTTTAATTAAGGCATGCTCCCAACATATTTTTTGGCTTTCTGAAATGTTAAAAATGTGGAAAGTAGACTTTGGGCCTCTCAAAACCCATAATTTATATTATCTTCCTGAACTTCATGGTATATAGTTCATCAACAAAATCTCATATTTTTTTTTAGTTTACCTTTGCAAGCTCTGGAGTTTTGTATTTGCGTTTTCAAGATAAAGAATGCATGGTAGCCATTGGCAAGGTGAAGTTTCACATCAAACCCAGTTTTACTATAAAGATCTTGGCAAAATTTGAAACATATTCTTCAGTTCTAAATTTTCATGAAATCTAACCTCTGTCTACACACTGAAATTGAGTTCATGCTAATTTCCTACATATGGTCAACATCTGGAAAAAAAAATTACACTTTCCAGTGATTTTTTTATGCCTTCTGCTTCTGTAACCCCAAAGTTTGTCCTTCTGCAGTAGCATAAAAATGTGTAAAGGTCCATATTCTTTACTCTTCCTGCACTCATATTTTATACTGCTTCTGTTTTATCAGCCCAATAACATTGTAAGAAAAGATGAGACATAGAATTGTTTTGGTTGGACGAGACTTTTAAGATCAAGTCCAACTGTTAATGCAGCACTTGACAGGTCACCATTAAACCATGTCCCTCGGCACCACATCTATACATCTTTTAAATACATCCAGAGATGGTGACTTTACCACATACTGGGGCAGCATAACAGCTGTGTCTTTCAGCATTACATTTTCCTCTGTTTTTTGACACAACTTTTTTACTCTGCTTAAAAATTCAGTTTGTTTCGTAATGACCATATTCACAGAATCACAGAATGGTAGAGGTTGGAAGTGACCTCTAGAAATAATTTAGTCTGATCCTCCTGTTAAAGCAGGTTCACCTAAGACAGGTTGCACAGGAGCATGTGCAAGTGTGTTATAAAACTCTTCAGAAAAGGAGACTCCACAACCTCTCTGGGGAGACAGTTCCAGTGCTCTGTCACCCTCACAGTAAAGAAGTTTTTCCTGGTGTTGAGGTGGAACTTCCTGTGTTCCAGTTTGTGCCTGTTGCCTCTTGTCCTGTCAGTGGGCACCACTGAAAAAACACTGTCCCCATCATCTTGACCCTTTAGATATCAATAGGCATTAGTAAGATCCCCCGCTCAGTCTTCTCTTCTCCAAGCTAAACAGCTCCAGGTCTCTCAGCCTTTTCTGCTAAGAGAAATGTTACAGTCCCCTAATTATCCTTGTCATTCTCCATTGGACTCTCTCCAGTAGTTCCCTGTTTATCATGAACTGGGGAGACCAGAACTGGACACAGTACTCCAGATGTGGCATCACAAGGGCAGACTAGACGGGGAGGAGAACCTCCCTCGACCTGCTGGCCACACTCCTCTTAATACACCCCAGGATACCATTGGCTTTCTTGGCCGTGAGGCACATGGCTGGCTAACGATTAACTTGTTGCCCACCAGGACTCCCGAGTCCTTCTCCATGGAGCTGCTTTTCAGAAGGTTGAGATATGTAGTACATCTCTTTACAGTCTTTAAAATGAATCCCATAATTAGAAAAGCATGTGAAAATATTTTTTTCAGCTCACAACACAAAAAAATAAATTACCTCATCTCTGAGGTCAGGGTCAAGATTCAAAGAAAATACTTTGCTTTAGCTGGGAAAAATTAGTTGAAATTTTACTATCTTGTGACTGGGGATCTTCTGTCTGGATGGATTCTTGTGCATCTTCTGTAAGGACATTCAGTATCTGAAGTATTTAAAAAAGCTCAAAATATCACTTTTGGATTATAGTATTTACTCACTTGATTTCTGTTGTCACGATCTCTATTTGGATTACAAGACTCTGAAATTTTGTTTGCTTCAGTCTCATTCTAAGTTTGAACAACCTATAGAACTTCTAGATGCTATTCTTCAATAGGGAACAAGATAAAACTGAGAGGTAACAGACTCAAAGCAAACAGAAGCAGTGCCTCTTTATAAGATGTATAGTTAAATTATAGCAACCCTCACAATAGGATACTGAGGACATTAATGTTGAAAAAAGGTTCAGAAACATACTGTATGAATTAATGGGAAAAAAAAAAGTCTATCAGTATTATTAAATATAAAGCCAGTGTGTCTGGTTCATGAACCTGTCCCTGAACTAGATCCTGTCAGGCTGAAAAGTATAACATTCTACTTGTTATACTTTCACCTGGATTTTTAACACTGGGTATACTCAATGACCTCTGTTCAGAGACAGAATATTTCTTCTTGTGCTTTTGTGTTCACTGCCTCCTTTTCCTGCTTCAAAGGACAGGTGCTACACTTGCTCCTTTACTGTCTGTAGGTGCCTCATTTGTCTTTCATGAAGTCTCAGAAATAACTAGTACTGGCTCTAAGATTTTAGTCATGCTAGTGTAACATTTATCAAGCTTAGCCAATCTGAAAGCATCTTCTTTATGTGTTATACATTTTCCCCTTTCTCAATTCCAGCCCAAGATTGAATGCTTTTAGTTGCCAGTATTAATTGTGCTCATCCTGTACTTGTGTTTACCTTCTTAGTGAGAACTGAGTAAAAGAACCACTAAACACTTTTGGCTTCTCAGTGTCCTTCAGTGTCCCCTGCTCTAGAGCAACAGAAATTATACCTTCCTGGTTTTACCTAGCCACCACTCATAGGAAGTTTTCTTGTGCTTCCTTGTGTCTTTTTCCTCTTCAGAACTCATTCTGTGCCTTGTACATTGAAACTTATTTCTTATGGGCTAATAACTACCAGATTTCTGAGAAGTCAGTCTTCCTCAAATGCAAAGTAGTTTTGTTTTGGAAAAAACCCGCTTTATAATACACATCAAAAACTCTTCAATTTTATGATCACCTCCACTAAGTTGTTTTTCTCTCTCATGTTGCTAATGAGTTCTGCCTTATTAGGAAAAATGGCCTTCTTTATCTTTAATATATTTTTAAAAAGTTCACAATGGACTCCAAGCACTTCTCCTCCTTTCTGACATGGTAATTGAATTGCTCTTGTATCAGTTCCGGTGCTTCATATGATCCAGTCTATTTGCTGACAGAAAGCCTTGGTCAGCTGATGCTTCTGGTTAGGATGTTTACTTCCACTATTAATTCACTTCTGGGTTCTTTTATCTTCTGAACTAATTTTTTGTTTGGTAAATTGCTGGAGATTGTCATTAAAGTAATTTTGTGACAGGTAAATGTTAATTGCATTGTTTTTTCAAGAGTAGGTGGGCCTCTATCCTCACATGTTGAGTAAGATTTCATTTAGAAAGGCTAAACTATTATCAAAACCCAGATATTCTAGGGCATTATGTTTTATGTTCCTGGCTATATCTTTTTGTAATATCAAAACTGTTGGCAATGTTACAAACACAGAGTGATGGAACAGATACTTCTATCACAGCAGGCATCTATGCTTTAGAAAGTTAATTTCAGCTGCATTTACTTCAGCTGGGAAACTTGTCTTCAGAACAAAGCTCTGATGGTGTTAACTATTTTTGTTGACTTATAATAACATTTATTTCAGGATGAATCACATTGAATACTGCCAAATATTTTCTTGAAACCTATGAAGTTTCTGAGTGGTTTTTGACACTTAGTAACCATCTTTGATGATTATTCTTAAGGTGGAAATCTAGTCAACATCTCACAGTTTGAAATACAGACTCCTCTGCACCAGGGTTCAGCTTAACTACTTTCTTACTTATGATCATTCTGTGGAAGACTTTGTCACTGAAAGTAATTTCACATTAAACAGTATAAACTGAAATTTTTTCTCACTTAATGAAGTTTTTGCTTCAGTTGCCATGGTTCCCATTATCGTTAATTCATTACCAGAGAACAGAAAAACAGATAAATTAGAATACTATTGTCATGGCATGGGTAACAAGAATCTAATGAAAATATGAGACTGACAGAAAAAGAAAAATAAAGAGCTATCATTCTTGGTCTCATGTTTCTTAACTATTTCAGAATAACAAGGTATCAAAATTCTTATAAAAGAAACATAAAGAAATAATCTAAATAATGACTCAGGTAGAGTACAACAAAATTGTCTCTATTAATTTATTGATTAATATAATAAACTTTACTGGATAAATAATGTCTGAGAAAAGCAATCATTGATTTTTTTATTCCCCCAAATTGCTTTGGAGACATTTCTGTTTCTCTAGGACCTCAGAATATTCTTAATAATAAATAGAATATAATATATCTTGTTTTCCTACAAAGTTCTGTGTATTCAAGAATGACTTTCAGGCACAAATACAGTAATGGATTAAAAATCAAAAATAGATATGAGTCTTGGTGGTGGAATGGTAATTAGTCATGAAGGTGATACTGTACCTGTTCTTGCTATCTACTTGTTCTGTGTAGCATCTAAAAGTCCTAGCTGAGCCTGACCATCATGGAATGATATGTTCACACAGCACACACTGTGCAATAGCCTCCCTAAAAGTTTTTATTTGCACTCTAAAAGCAAAAGAGACTTGACCAGTGCAAGAGGGAATAGCAGAGTGATAAGATTAGCTCAGTGTCATGTGGCTGCTGAATGGTGGCAGAGTGTAGAATAGTTCTTCCTATTTCAGTCTGGTAGGAGACACTTGAAACATGAAAAATAACTCTAATCTTTGGTGACAGTCTCATTTCCATCGGTCTTTTTTTTTTTTTTACTGAAGGTTTCCTCTTTTTAAGAATTGTTTTCCTTTGTTTCCTTTCAATAGGTCAGAAACAGATGAAAAACCCATACATGAGCAACTGGTTTATGTTTTTATCACCAACACATGAACTCATGCTTAATTGTTCCCATAAGCCTTCCCTCAGTATTTAATGAAACCACCACCTCTGTCCATAGAGGTTTTTTCACCTTACTCAGCTGATACTGAGATACAGAAAGCTTTTATTCCTCTCTAGCCTCTACACTAGAGATAGTGTATAGATAGATATCCCACTGTTCTAGAGATAGAGATATATATCCCACAAATATCTATTTACTCTCAGATATTCACTTGATTCAAATCAGGCACCGCCTGTAGCCTGCTCATGTTCTCTGCTTGTTAGTCCATCTAGGCTGTTTAGCCCTCATGGGAACCTGAGCAAATCTCTTCATTCAGAGATGGTACAGACCAGAAAACATTTGTTTAGTGCCTAGTAAACATCACAAACTTGGTTGAGTAAACATCCACCAAATTGTTTAAGGAATATATTAACTGTAATTGGAATGAAGTGGAGAAAACCTGTGTTATTAATCCTCTGAGGTATATGAAATTCTATGTATCACCAAAAGAGACCTGTAAATAAAATTATCACCTCAGTGATGGTCCTGTGGAAGGAGGAGATAAGTAGTCCCAGACAGGGAGAAATGAGAGCCCAGCTGGAAGAGCTGTGGAAGTTGGCTGAGACTGACTCAGCAGAAGACATTTGTCTGCTTATCAGGGACAGTAAACAACGGTAAACAAATATTTGTTTTATACTTTCTTCCCATCTTCTATGACTTCATAGACTCTGGACATCTCTCTTTTTTTTTTTTTTTCTTTCTTTTTCTTTTTCTTTTTCTTTTTTTTTTTCTTTTTTTTTTTCTTTTTCTTTTTTTTTTTCTTTTTTTTTTTTCCCCCCAGGTTGAGAAGTCCTAGTTTATTTGCATCCAGCAAGAAGAATTCAAGTCAAACTGTTTTAATAGGTTGGAGGGATAAGGAAGAAACCATAGAGGTCATATATCTTAGAAAGCCTTTTGATACAGCTTCTCATAAAACTTTCATAAGCAAGTCAAAAAAACTAAGTGAAACTGCTACAGGGTGGATATAAAGTTATTATTTTAATGTCACAATAGAAGGATGTATAAGTAGATTTCAGCCAGTTTGTCCTGGTCCTAGCCAGTGTTTTCACTTAGGACTTGGATGAAGGAGTAGAATATGAATTTATTAAATCTGCAGATGATCCAGAATTGGCCAGATCATAATGAGATTGAAGAACATGATTGAAGTGAAAAATGGTCTTGATAAATTGAAGAAATGTTCTGAAAAAATTGGGATTCAATTCAATAAGGGTGAGTACAAAGTTTTGTATTTGATCAAAAAATATGAAATGCACAAATACAGAATGAGGAACAACTCACCAGGAAATAGATTGAAAGAGGAGCACCTGGAAAGAACAGTGGGTCACAGATCCAAAATAACAGATTACCATTGAAAAGCAGTATCATTAGAGTGTACCAGGTACTCAGAGAAACAATACAGGAACTAATCTTTCTATGCTACTCTGCATTGATAAAGCGGTATCTGGAATACAGTGTCCACTCTTGAGCCTTATGTTCCAAGAAAGACGGGGAAAGAGAGGAGGAAAGCAGTGAGATGGAATTGAACTATGACAATGAGGAAGTATTTAAAGAAATGGGACTGTTAAGTCTAGAGGAAACAGGAGAGAAGTGCAGTAGCATTGAAATATGTAAAATAAGTCTGCAAGGAGAGAATAATCCTTTCTTTACATTCCTTGTGAGTGGCCTATCCCATTTCAGAGAGAAATGAACTCTTTAAAAGAATCTCTGAACAAAGAAAGTTCAGGCTCGATGTTAGAAAAAACCTTTCTGACATGATTGGTAGTTAAAAACTGCAATAGTTTGAGACACTGTCTATCACAAGCTTTTTTACAAATAAGTTTAATAAATATATTTGTTAGATGTCTATCAGAATAATTTTTATATTCTTGATACTTCCTTTCAAGAGTGGATGGTCTTTGATCACTACTTGATGTAATTCTCATCCCTGTTTTCTAGATGATTTATATATGCAGGTAGAAACATGCAAGGTAATGTGGAATGCTGACTAGAATAATGATACAAGCTGGTGAGATGCTGGCTGCATTTATCTGCTTAGAAGGGATATGAAAATCAAACATCTGCAGCTCTGAAGCTTCAACTCAAACATTATTCCATCTTGAGCAGAAAATACATATGAAAGGTGACAATCTACCCAGTAAACAAACAGGCACCTGTCTATATGCTTTCTTCAATATCTTATGCATTAAACGGATTGGACTGATAAATACCAGAATTTATGTTGGCAATGAGCTACAGCACAGGAAACAGTGCCTCTTGCTGAACAACTACTTAATACCATAGAGGAGTAGTCTAGTCTCAACCAGAGAGAATTGCTCCTGGATCTCCAACAGATTCTTGTATAAGACCCTGCATTAACGTTAAAACAATAACTACTTTAACTTGGTCACCACTAACTAAGCAGTTCAGGGAATCACACTTATATTTAATACATTCAAAGGAAGAATGCCAACGACAAGATTACTAGGTTTTTGAGGAATATGTACACGCAGAGGCAAGAAGCTGTCATCAAACCTATTCCATTTCTTCAGGAGACATACCTGCTATGAGAGTGTGACCCTTAATTAGGTCTGGGGCATACTGCAGTGTGAGGCAAGGCACTGAGATTTTGTTTCTCTTCACCATCACATGACCTCAAAACTTGCATATTTTCTTTGTTTCAAATTTCCTTTGGACAATTTCTAGTTTATGTTGACAGAACTACTGTTTCTGAAGTAGAAGAGATGATAAGGCTGCAGCAGGATCAGTAGGATGGGGAACATTCAGTGTTCCCCATGACACAAAGCCACAAAACAAGGTCTTGCATATCCCAAAACAACAACTTTCTCAGTTGAGACGAGAGAAAAATACATGTACACTTTGTTAGTGAGAGAAAAATACATGCACACTTTGTTAGCTGTAGCCCTATTCGAAGCCTCTGCGAAAACATTTCAATAACAAGTACACATTGCTTTAAAGAGAAGCTAAAATCACCATTATCAATCAAATTAACAAACATAGTATGTAGTTAATGCTTGTAAATTATCAGTTGCCTACAAACAAATCATACCTGTATCCTGCCAAGCAAAACTGCCCTTTAATCTAATGAGTGCAGAAACCAGGGAAAAGATAAGAAGTAAGAATAGCGCCTCTGTAAAAAAGTGAGAAATATGTTATCCAAGAATTCTGTTCCATCAGTAAATTTAAAAGGATTTATACATTAGTTGTATAAAGCTGGAGAAGCAACCATTATAGTTAAAACTTTGAGACTTTAGACATATGTTTTCTAAAACCTTCGGGGAGTCTAGTGCTCCAAAAAGAGACACTGAGATAAGAACTCAAATGTAGTCACCCTGTAGACTCTGATGTCTATGCTTAAATTTTTCATTGATACAAAGATTCCAATACTGTAATAATTTTTCCCAGCTTCCTGCATAATGCAGCCCCTAGGATTTTCCTAAATTAACTCCTCATTCAGACCCACTAGGTACAAATGAAATGCAGGATATTTTTTGAAAAGAATCAGCAAAGTACTCTCACACCATCACATTCCACACTCCATTGAAACTCCAACCATAACTTCTGGCAAATTGTTCCCATCATTGGTTTGTAGTTAAACTTTGAATCTTTTCTCTAGTCTGAATTTCTCCAGTTGTCAGCTAAGGGGCCTCATGATCCTTTGTCTGATACATTGATTGGCACTCAGTTTTCTTCCCACAATAGGATCTTGTAGGCTATGATGAAATCAAGCTGATCCAGCTTATAATTTCCAAAGAGCAAATTGGTCCGATAAGACAGTAAATACATGAGGTTTGTTCTGTTTACACAGGAGAAATGCAGTAACATCATTTATTTGGCACTTAGTATGTCCCAGCTTTCAAATCTATATTTATTGTATTTTTGTCTTTTTTTTTTTTTTTTTTTTAATTTCAGAATATGCATATTTAGAATTAATTAAAAAAAAATTCAAGGATTTTTTAGGCTTCTTATAAAAAGACTGGAGAGGGTCTGTTTGTTTACAAAGGCCTGTAGTGAAAGGATGAGGGGTAAAGCTCTGAGCAACCTGCTCTAGTTGAGGATGTCCCTGCTCTCAGCAGGAGGGGTGGATTAGATGACCTCTAGAGGTCCCTTCCAACCCAGACATTTCTTCTATGTTTCTATGATGTACCAACAATGTCAAAATTGACAGTTTATCATATATGAGTGGAATAGACGTCTCCCACCACAGCACACATTTTTGCCTCATACACATTATAGAAAGAAGCTTATAGATCCCCTTCTGGTGTTCAATAGGGTGATCTAGTTACCTTTGTCAGACACAAACTATTACTCCATTTAATGTTTTTTGAAATTTGTTCAATAGATATTCAAGATAATTTTCTCTAAATTATCAGAAAGTTTGGGAGAGGTCATGAAAATTTGCCTTCCCCTTTTCCCACAGGAAACAGAACTTGCAGTTTTAACATTTCAGCCGTCCACATCTTGAAGAATTTTAGTACCAGTAACTAAGCCAAGTATATACTCATAAACAACCAATTCAAATTCTTTCTGATTCTTATACAGAATATTGATATTGATTTATAGATGCATTGAGGTCATGATGTAAAAAGAATGTCTTCTCATTCTGTCCCTTAAGGGCTTGTTTAATTTTGGTTACGTTGTCTTGATTTGGCATAAAATTAGTACTATTTGTTCTGCTCTTGTCCTCTCTGAACCTCCAATCTTTTGGTAGTTTTAATCCAGCTTCTTCCCCAGCAGGAAGTTTCTGCTATGGAAACTGCTTATGAAAAGTTTTCTTGCTTCCTCCACTGTGACATCACTGCTATATATCTGACATCATATACCTATGCAGCTATTCGATTTGTGAATCTTCAAGGATAGGAGATCACTGTGAATTTCTTTACTACCAGTGCCCTCCAAACTGTCCATGTTTTATCACGTACAGAAGTGCCATTTGTTCTGATACGCAATTTCACTAGTGGAACTTTTCCTGCCAACATGGAAATGCCTTCCCAGAATGATGTCACAAAACTTGGCTCCAAGGAGACAGTACAGTTTGTTATTGTCTAGCCTCCTTTACAAGGTGTTCTTTCTATTCCTTTTAGTCTTGGACTGAAGGGATCTTCTTGGACCCAGCTTTAACATCTTGCAGATGGCCCTGAAAGCCAAACTCGTGTTTCTGTTGTGCAGTTCCCAGCTCCATTTGACCAACTGAATCTGCAGAGAGAACCTGTGGAGTTTCCACTTGGAACTCAGCAGTACTTGGGTATTTCTAAATTTATTAAATTCCTCTTGGCTATCTTCTTCTTAGTGGTTATAATCTTTGTACTTTCATATGCTTCCAGAATATTTAGTGCCACCCATTTTACCTCCAATAATTATATGAAAACCTCTTTTTTCTATTTTAGCTTCCTCTCTTCAAATTCTTTGTTCACATTGATTCTGGTTGACCATGTACTACTACCTGGCCTTTCTAAGGTGTCCTAATGTTTTCTATTGTCCCTGAGGTTTTATCATAAAGTCAGCAAATTTAATCACATATGGAAGGAGTGCCTTCTAGTCTGAGGAAGCAAAGGAAGCACAGCATCAATTCCATGTCTTTTCACTGTGGTAAAAAATGCTAACTGAATGTAGGGCAAAATCTGCTCAAAATATTTTCTAAAACTTGATCTAAATACTCCCATCTGCTGCCCTTGTCCATCTGATTGGGGCTTCACAAACAAGCTGACAAGCACATGAAGTTTCACGAGTTAGTTCAGCTTGGCATTTGCTTCCAGTGATTCAGAATCAAAAAAATTAAACCCTGGGATTGGAATTATACCTGTAGGATCCAGAAACATAATCCTCAGAGAGAACCCCACAGAAAGAAGTATGTTTTTCCACCCTGTTTAGCATCTATGCAGGCTTCATAGATGGCAAGCAATTCTTGCCATTTCACCTGAGGGGTGAATATATTTCTCTGGTGGGTAGATTAATTCCTTCTCATAAAAAGAACAGTTATGAACACTTTCCCCCCCCTCCCAAGTTATATGTTCACATCCTCATATACATCATTACATGACAAAAAAACAGTGTATAACTACTGGACATAGGCGTAACTACCGGAACCATGAATATATAAAAGTAATGCATGTAACTACAGTATTTTTGTAGGTACAAGTAGTTATGCTGCTCATTGAAGGTCTGTCTCATAACTCATAGTATTTAAAATAGGGTTTTTTTCTTCCCCAGATTGAAAAATAGGTATAATTATCACAAGAGGCACCACTATTTCCAGTGCACCTCTGTGAATAAATATCAATTAATTCACGCATCATGAAATGATAATGAAATATTACAACTTCA
Organism: Chloroceryle aenea; assembly: GCA_013399075.1. Classification (NCBI taxonomy): domain Eukaryota; kingdom Metazoa; phylum Chordata; class Aves; order Coraciiformes; family Cerylidae; genus Chloroceryle; species Chloroceryle aenea. The sequence continues at coordinate 149,741 of VWZY01007345.1, read as the reverse complement.
TCTGTGATAACAGTGTAACTTTTCATGCCAGTTCACTTGCAATCATCCTCTCTAGATTGCTAATTATACGCCTCAAGCGTAGAAAAGATTGAATCATTTTTTCTTTTGTATATTTTGTCAGAATAAGCCTGTATGAAATATCTTTGGACTTATTCATGCAGGAAAAAAAATCAGCACTCAATCCTAGTGCATTGTTTACTTGGAATAACTGTAAAATGTCTCACTTCTGTGTGCAAAAACATTCCTTGGAGCACAGGGTTCTTCTAATCACACACTGGACTGTTCTTGTAAGTATTTGGGCTATTATGTTGCTATTATGCCATTGCATAACTGACTACATATTTTGGCAAGAAACAATGGCATGCACAGATCTTACAGGTGTCCACACAAGTTTTTCTGGATCAGGGTCATTGGATTTGTGGTCTCCTATCCTCCACAGCATAGATTTTGAAGGATTTTTTTATTTTAAAAAATCATGGAAGCAAAATCCTCCTACCCCTTTACATGAGCACAGGATAGAGCTTGTTTGTGCCATCTCTTTAATTTTGAGTAAAACCTTGTACGTCAGTAATCTTATCTTCTGCTTAGCTCCAGGCTAGTTTTGTGAATCTCCTCCTTGTAGATGTTAAAGCTTCTAGATCTAGTGTCCAGGTTTGATGTATCAAGGTTTGACTGCAGAGATGAGGCTCTGAATTTAGTGTTCGACCTGCCTCTATGGAGACTCCTATAGAAATTGTGTTATTTGTGTTACCTGCAGTGATGGAACAAAACCAAGGCTAGACTCTGAAGTATAACCTGTCAGGATAGATGAAGGAAGCGCTGACAAAATGCTATGGCCCTGGTTACAGATAAGGCATAAGAGACCAGATGGTGATAATTTCCCTCACTAACTCTAAAACCTGTGAAATCACACTGTAGTTAATGTTTTAAGTAGCTGAGATCAGTTTCAGGGACACGCACATTATTTGGCAGTCTCCCTCTTTTCTGAGGGATGGACTTGGTTGCAGAAGGAAGCATTTAACGACTACTTTATGAGGTATCTACGTTTATGAGGTATTCACCAAAAATGTGAAATCCTTAACAGAACAGATATCTTTCAGGTATTCCCTTTTAGTAAGAAAATCTTACAAATTCAGCTGCTCCTGAAAGCTTCCAAAGTATCTGCTTTAATTTCAGTTGAAATGTGTAAGGAGAGTGAGGTTGTTGCACAGATAATAGTCTTTACAGGAGGCTAAGCTTTCACAACAGTCTTCTTAAAGTGGAAATTCATGAATTTATGTCTCATAACATGATTTCCCCTGCACCTGAAGTTTTCATAGCATGTATAAATGCATATTCAATAACTCCTATTGATCAATATAAACCAACTTGTACAATATGGAAGTGATGCATATTTCCTAAACAAAGCAAAGGGTGGGGGCTGGATGCCTTACGTGCATGGTTTACAGGTCTTGGTCTTCTCAGAAAAGTATTTTGAAGCCAGTCCTATCAGGAACAACTGAAACGAGTTGTCATCTGTCACAAATATGGAAGCCTGTAGGGAAGAAATCTGTGATCTTTGCCCAGTTTTTAATGATTTCACATTACTGCTGGCTCTAAGTAGAGTGTCTGGTGATGCTGCTGCCACCTCACCCCACATAAAATGGAGCTCAGTATGGACCCACATTATAGGTAGCTGCCATTTCATGATGGGCTTGTAGTACCAGTGTGAGAAAGTGTAAGAAAGTTTACAGTCTCCTTTTCCTACTGTCTTGGCATTCTGAATAGGCAGTGTCACTCTCCAGCCTAACTTTCTACATAAGCACTATTAGCTCAATATTAGGCGTGATAATATTAAGCATAATCACCAAGATATGTGTGAAGGAAATCTGTGCAGCCATTTAGTTGGCATCTTTAAAGGAGAGGGAAAGAAAACCCAAACTTGTCACAACAGCAGACCTTGTTAAAAGATGTTTTTTTCACTTTTACCTGCTGATTTTAGGCAAAATAATTTTATTCTGGGCAGCCTGTTCCTGGAAATGGCCTCATAATTGCTAACTTTATCTTCTGCTGCCAGTGTCTATTTAATCACCTCCTTCTTGCATTTACAGCCCACACACTGACGCAAAATCTCCTCCTGTTCTGTTCCTTCACCAATTAGAGTCTGGGCCCAAATAACTCTCTTATGCTGAATGAGCAAACACCAAGTCAATGTGAAAGCCAACCAGGCATAATTTGCTGCAGAGAGTTTAGAGTTTTCTGTGCACCTTTTCCCTTTACATCCAAGATATAATAAAGCCTGACAACATGGCCTGAAGGATGCTGGAATTCAAAAGGTGTAGACATTTAGGTACTTTTTTAAAACCAAATACTTTTGTTGTATATTAAAATATTCTTGTTTAAACTTCCACACTGATTTATTGATAATGTAAATAAAACTTTAAATTCAATTATTTAGACAAAAGAATCAGAACCCAGTGTCAGTAATTGTGGCCTTCTCCTCAGGGATGATGGACACCAGTATCTTCAGTGCTGCCATCCACCAACACCACTGAAAATGAATTGCTTTACTCAAGTGTTAAATTGTAAGGTTAAGGGTGGTGAGATCTGAGTTAGGTACTGGCATATCCACTAGTGCCAAGTCTGTGAAAATTCTATGTAGGCACTGAAAACTCAGCTTCAGGTGCCTGGAGACTTTAGAGTAAGAAAGTAAAGCATGTCTAGATCTTGGGCATCTCTAGGCTTGGAAAATAGCTGAACATAGCATTTTGCAACTGTTTTGTATTCAGGTGCCTGAATTCCATCTAAGGTCGACTTTGGGTACCTAGCCCTTGTTTAGATATGGCCTTGAAGCTTAATTTTAGGCATCCCAGAATTTTGGCATGCTGCCAGGATTTTGATGAGGTGGGGGAAGTTCTACACCTAATGCAGGAGATAAGACTGTGAAATGTGTCCCTGGAATTTACAGAGACATGCCCAGTGCCGGTGTGAGGCAGCTGCACAGCTCTTTGTGAAGACACATATCTTCTAGGCATTGCAGGAATGAGCATGGGGCCAGACACCTTTCTTGGACTCAGAAGCTGCCAGTAGTTATAACAGGAGTTAGGTTTTATGGCTGCCAAACAAAACCCAGATCTGTAGGAATCATTTTGGTACGCATCTGTGCAAAACTGAAGCAATGCAGAGGGAAATCAGGCTGTTGTATTTACCACATGTGTACTTCAGCCATGCAGGAACAAACAGTGTTCTATTGTCCTGCTACAGAATATATTTCCCCAGGAAAAGGGTAAATACTATATTTCCACGTGGGGAAGCAATAGTTTGCTGGATTGGAAGGGACAGCTGGCATGTGTCTGTTGTGGCACTTTCCCTCTGCGCAGTTGTCAGGATGCAGCACAGTGCTGGCTGTTGGAGTAAAACAGAATTTTAATGAACAAGCTGCAGGGAGAGAACTAAAACAAATTTTTCTCCATCCAAGTGATCACCCACCAAACATGCACATAGAATTCAGATGTGGCAGATTAGTGAGTGAGTGTCTGTGATCAGTTTGGATTTTTCTTTTCACTGACTTTCTCATATAAAATTTATCCCAGTGCATCTATGTGAATGTACCTGAAACTGAAATCTTACCCCAGCTTGTTATTGCTGATGGTACTGTCTATTGCACACCTTAAAGGTTTTGCTGTTACTTAAAAAAGCTCATTTTATATAAACAATCAATTTATCTAGTGTGCTGTATTTTTGCCCGAAATTCAGGCTGCAGTTACAGACAGTATGTTACAATGCAGTCTCCACTGCTCACCCAGAAAAACAGCTCAGAGAGTTTCCTTGGAGAATGCGACAGAGCCTGAGGTTGTGTTATCTTTTCTATGTAGTCCAGCTGTGCCAAGATACAGCCCTTCTAGAGGGACCTTAGGGCTGCATCTGACAGCATGTCGGTGGGAGGTGGCTCTCCAGATGCATCACTGAGGAAAAATCTTGCTGCCAAGTATATAATTTCAACTTTTAAACCACCTGACATTAAATCAAAAGATAAAATCTTAAAATAAATTAAGGATTGGATTAATTTTTTTTAATTAATGTTTTTGCAGTATGCAAGGAGGGTCATAGTGGGGGGTATGGTACCATGCCATCAGCACTGCCTGCTAGAGTGGTAGGACTGTAAGGACAATGTCTTTGGTACACCTTATAGCTATGCCGATGAGAGGACATGTTTGGACAGAGGATCAATCCAAAGAATAAACTTTAGAGATTCCTCCTGTGGTTTTGTTGTTATGAATTCAGAATGCCCAGTGCTGCACACACCAAAAAGAACAAAGCCTGTCTAGAGATGAAGATCATCTATTCCAATGCCCCTGATAAGTCAGGCTCACCTAGATCAGGTGTGCAGGAATGCATCCAGGCAGGAACTCAATTAACTAAGCTCAGCTGAGAAGCCTAAATAAAGGATTGTAGAAGGGAAAATCTGTTCCATTTTTCAGTACTGACAACAAGACTTGTTAGTTATTTTTCCTGACTTCAACAGATTTTATAACACTCATTTCTATTCCTGCTTTTCAAAATAATAACTGTAGCCATAAAAAATAAGTAAATAACAGTTGTTTGTCCTTTTGTTCAGGTTCCTGCCTCTACATTAGGACTTTTCCTAGGAGCGCCTATCTCAGCCCTTTGGATCTCATGACTTTCATTTCCTGCAGTGTGTATGTACTTTCCTAGGAACACTCAAAGACAATGAGAAAGTATTGACTTTTTGATAAGAAAAGTGCAGAGGTATAACATGCCCTACAGAGCAATACGCTGTCAGCAGACCACCTTGCAATGAGACCAAGCTGCCTCCTACAAAAGTAACTTTTTTCTTTCCACTACTTTTACATGTCTTTCTCAGGATACATAGGCTAAGAAAGACCTGGTCAAAAGCGCAGTGGGAATCTCTCTTCCAATGTCAACAGACTTAATATCAGGACCTAGATTAACTGCCCTGTTTTGTCAAGCAATGTCTGTTTGAACTTGATGATCTTAAAGGTCTCTTCCAAGTAAAATGATTCTATACCTCATAAGGTGTCAGTTCTGCCTTGGGGCAGGGCATCACTGCAAGCCAAGGGGCTCCCCCATTCTCTGTGTGGGTGTCCAAAAGAGAAGAGGTGAGCAATTGCAGGTTTGATGGAAAAGAGATCCTGATTATTTTTTCAAGAGGTGGCATTTCTACAGGGATTTGCAAAGGCAACTGGGTTTATTGCAGCACACATCTCCCTCAAGACTTCTTAGATATCTTGGCCTAAACTTCAGCTAAGTGTGTTTTGCCTGGTGTTTGGAAAATGCAAAGGTCGCACACACAGGACTTCAGGAAAATAACAAGAAAGTAAATGAGGAAAAAGAGAACAGGGGAGAAAAAGCCTGTTGCTTTGCTTCTATGAAAAGCATTGAATTTCAATACTTCCTCTCTGTTGTTATGTCTTGCTGTGCTATCTGTAATGTAGTCTATAAACTCCTCAGTGCAGATACCCGCTTGCTTTATTTGCACTCATAAGATGTTCTTTGAATAAATTGCTAACAACTACAATAATAATAATAATAATAATAAATGTGCAACAGTGGTATTTACCATAGTTAAAGCAGACAATGGGGAGTTTCCTAACCCAGAGGTATGAAGGAGCTTACAAGTGCAGCACAATTAAAGGTGTTAATGTCATTAATTATCATGAACACCTGCATTGCTATAGCAGAAGGAGCTACAAGCAGATTCAGATCCCAGTGCTGCACAGTGCTGTTCAAAAGCATAATAAGACCATTCCTGTCTTGAAAAAGAATACATTCAAAGGCTTTTCTCTTGTAAAGCTTTCACAGATGAGGGAATAGAGCACCTCAGAAGAGGAGCTTGCAGGACTCCTAGGCAATGCAGACAGATGAAGTTCCCATTATACCAAATATGGGTATTTGCATCAGCTCACAAAGAAAACACAGAGCAGTGCAGTGAATCTAAATCTCCTGATGCCTCATACTATACCTTAACTACTAGATTGTCCTTAAGTTACTGCTTAACAGTATTGAGCATTTCTAAAAATTTCTTCAGTGCTGAATCTTTTAGCCATTCAAAACTGAGCAATCTATATTTATTTCCCTTGAACTGATGCTGCATTCAATTTCCTAAAAGTTTAAGATATAAAGCATAATTCTATGTGTATAGGGTGAATAAAGAAGTGTTTTAAAGATAAAATTAATGAGACACAGATAGAAAATGATAGCATGAACTTTCTAACTCCTGTCTTAACAAAGGATAATGTTCCAGTACACTGAAAATGGCACGAGAAAAAAAAATATTACATAAAAATGATGTGATTGCAGGATATATCTGACTCTTCATCTGACAACAGTTCTTGGTTTTTGGGAACTGTTTTGTACAAGCCAGTTAAAAAACCAATTAACTCTGCAATGAATTTCCTTCTTTCTAAATTCCTGACAAGGCACCACTAAAATGAAAATCTAAAAAGAACAGTTCTTGTTCTGTACTTTGACATGGCTATGCCTAACAAAATGTTAATATGGCCCTTGTGCTCCAGAGCACCTCTTCTCTCTGATCTTTCAGGATGCAAATTTATTTCTTGGATGACTTCTTACTGCCAACTCTGCCTGTACCAGCTTAAGCTTTTAATGTAGAAGATTCCTGATTAAATCTCTAGTGGGTTAATCAAGATGGGTGCCAACATACTAATACTTGATGCTAGTATAGTTTTTAATATCACAAATTATATTAAAATAATGCTCTCTTCAGATTGCAAAACAAGCACTCCAAAGGTAGGAAATGCTAATATTCATATAAATTTTGGAACTAGTGAGGGGTCTAGTTGGCTGAGGTCAATGGGATGAGGTTTAACAAGGCCAAGTGCTGGGTCTTGCACTTTGGTCACAACAACCCCAGGCAATGCTACAGGCTTGGGGAGGAGTGGCTGGAGAGCTAACTCGAGAAAAGGGACCTGAGGATGCTAGTTGACAGCTGGCTGAATATGAGTCAGCAGTGTGCCCAGGTGGCTAAGAAGGCCAACAGCATCTTGGCCTGTATCAGAAACGGTGTGACCAGCAAGAGTAGGGAGGTGATCATGTCCCTGTACTTGGCACTCGTGAGACTGCACCTTGAGTACTGTATCCAGTTTTGGGCACCACAGTACAAGAATGACGTTAGGTGCTGGAGAGGGTCCAGAGAAGGGCAATGAAGCTGGTGAGAGGTTTGGAAAGCATGCCTTATGAGGAGAGGCTGAGGAGACTGAGAGGAGACCTTACTGCTCTCTACAACTACCTAAAAGAAGGTTGTAGCAAGGCTGGTGTTGGTCTCTTCTCCCAAATTACTAATGATAAAACGAGAGGAAATGGCCTCAAGTTGAGTCAGGGGAGGTTTAGAGTACATATTAGGAAGAAATTCTTCACCGAGAGAGTGGTTAGGCACTGGAACAGGCTGCCCAGGGAGGTAGTGGAGTTATCATCCCTGGAGGTGTTTAAAAAATGAGTGGACATAGCACTTGAGGCTATGGTCTAATGGATAGATAGATGTTAGGATGAAAGTTGGACTTGATGATCCTAGAGGTCCCTTCCAACCCTAATGATTCTATGATTCTAAGTAAAGGGACTTCTGGATGCATTCACCGATCTTCTTCTATCATTTATATTTCCTCTCTCAAACTCTAGTCATAAATCTATTTCCTGAAAATATCTGTATTTTTATTTAGTGTTTTGTGTATATATTTACTGGTAAACTGTTGAAGTGGGGGGAAATTAACACACAAACTCTGTTAGAATATGTCTGTGCCATGATGTCTCTACAAGTAGGAGACTTTTCACACTTTCAGGCTATCTAATCCAGTTTTCAGTTTCTGTCTGAGTTTTTGCCATTGGTTCCTCCTTGATGCTGACTTCATGCTGAGATGTGGAGTTCTGTCACCTGTATTGTTGATTTAGGTTTTTTATCTAATCCTGTGTCATGAGATCATGAGTCACATCATGACCTCTGTATAGATGTGGCATCTAACTCTCTCTCTTCTGCAGTTGTCTAAACTCCCAATTTCCTTCCTCTGCTTTCTGAATCTACAGAGATCCTGTATGATCTATGTTTTTTGGCAGCCTGTGTGGTTGTATTTTCTTTGCTTTCCATGGTTTCCTCACAGGGCCAGTAACTAAACCCATGTGGGGTGCAGAGTCTTTGGCCTCTGAGTGGTCAGAAGAAATACTCCTTACATAATGGCAGGGTGTATTGCAAGGAGACTCAACCATGGAATCAGGAATGCCTTCATGGATCTCTCATCTGTGTCGTCCATGTGTTGATTCTCTTCGGTGTTGATTCTAATTGTCTAATACAGAGGCTTAGCATCCAGGAGAAATGTTTTGTCTCATTTCTGCATGTGGTATCAATGCACCTTCAGTACACTTCAGTTTAGTTTTTCAGCATGGTATGGAAGATATGCTTCTACATAACATAGTTACAGTTTCTTGGTGATAATTCTACTTCTGTGTCCTGTAGACAGTATATGTCCCCAGAAACAGCGAAATTCCATATTGTGAATAATACATTAAAAAGAGAAAGGTGTGTTCCAGTCTTTTCCAGAGCTGGGCTGCGATTTCCAAAAGTTCCGCTTGCTGGGGAAGGGAAGACCCTTTTCATAGTTCTCACTGTTCTTTTCAAACTCAGATACTGAAGTAGTCTTATTTAAGTTTTTTTAAAATTATTTTTATATGTATCCATCTCGTGATGGAAACTCTTAAGTCTACTCACATTGCTGCTTGATCCACACTGCAATCATCCTACACTCAGTAGGAGCGAATTTCTTTCTTCAGCACTAAGTCTTTGCAATCTAGTGAATTCTGGAGTTCAAGCTCTCTTCCTACTATATTCTCATTTGAATTACACTCACCATCCACAAAGGTCTATGTATGGCACAAAAGCAGACTGTGAGATTCATCCAACTAATGAAGATGTCTGCTATGCAGAGAGTTAGTCCATATCTGAATTAGTCCCTTTAAGGTTATCTTCCTGGAAAGAAACAGGAACTCTTACATCACAGTGCAGTTCCTCTTAGAGTAGACAGGTAAAATAGGTCGGATGAATCACTACTTAAAAGTGCCTATTTCTGACCACAGAATATATAAATTGAGTCCTTGGTGATTTGCTCAGCTGCTGGCATCTGCATTGTAGATGCATTTAAATAAGATGAAACACTCTCCCTGAGCCAGTTTCAAGTATTGACTCTTCTAATCAGCTTTTTACCTCTTACAGCACAGGAGACCTGAAAATGCCCAGTAGCATAGTTTGAGTGCAGCATGCAGTGGTTTCCTTATGAAGCTTTCCAATGATTTGTCATCATCCTACATATTCACCTGACCTCTAAATTAAATATGATGAATATATTTATCTCTAAAAATCACAGCAGGTAATTCCTTTTCTAAAAGAACAAATATTTCTATGTCTAAGAAATCCACCAACAAATACTCTAGTATTCTTCTTAACAGACAGCTTCATTTGGGACCAGTCCTGCTTCTGAATTTGGGGTCCCTGTGTGTAATAAATGCAACCTTTCGGTGGGCAGTGTGATAATAGGTGGAAAGTCACTAGTTTTGTCACCAGTAGTGTTACAGAAAAGCAAGTGGTGGTTACAGATGCAAAAGCATGTCTCTTTTCTTCTCTAGATGAGCTTTGTGATTCCCTTTGGGTGATGCTTGACATGTCAAATTTCAGCTTGAACAGCTGATGCTTGGCATAGAGTAAGCAACAGAAAGTGGGATCCCTTCAGGGCAAGGGTTGGACAACATTAATAATAGACACTGCTACCATCTCTTTCCTAGTTTCTGACTGACAAGGCTTTATTTCTGATCTTTCTCATGTTTAATTTAAAAAGAGAGATTCCTCATAAGCCTTGATGATTTTCTAGGATCAGTTAGAATGGTGTAGTTAGACTGAAATATCCTGAAAAATATTTTTTCTTCAGAAGGAATAATTTTCTTCCTTAACTTTCAGAGTTATGCTCTTAATAGGGGAAAGCCATAGGCAGGCTCCATTGTTGTAATCATAAAGGTGAAATTCGCAAGTTCTGCCTTTCCTATTAGGGCCCTGAGCAGGTGAATTATCCTGAAGCAGTGCAGCAGGACCTAAATGGTGTACAGACTTTGAGATATCCCTTCAAAGTACCCATGCCCTTTTCTCGTTACATACCTAGGATCGATCATTTTTTTCTTGGAGGCTGGAACAAAACAGTTTAGTACCTCGTTCCTCCTCTGACTTTCAGTGACACAATACTTTCAACCTTTGAATATCCTTGAAAAATCCTTTGCTAATCCTGACTTTCTTTTTTTCAGCTTGAAGCTATCTGACTGACTTGTAACATTTTCAAAGGGAACTGAGGACCCCATATATTATCAATCAAACCTCACCTCTTGCTAAACTGCAGAAATACTCTTCCAGCTGTAAGGCTGTTACTCACCAGGCACCATGTACCAGCAGAGAGATTAGAGGTCCTGAACTTTACAGAGAGTTTTCTCAATGAGTTATGTACTGTTGCCACAAATTCCCTATGCATCATGTTGACAGTATGCTACACTTATGCAGGAGAGTGTTATTTTCAATCAAATTTGCAGTGGGAGGATATATCATAATATATTTTCATGCCAGTCTGTTACTTGCAACACCAAGGGTTATCAAGCAGCTGGAAGAGGCTTCAGAAAAATTAGGACTCCCAGAATAGTTGGTTTTCTCATGTGACCGAGGGTGCAATTCATCTTACCAGACTTCAATCTAAAACCAAGATATCTAGATCAAAGTAGTTTGGGATTTTTTTTTTATTTTTTTTTATGGTAGATGGAGTGAAAGTTTCTGCTTCTGTAAGTTGACTATGGATAGGATTTAGATAACTGCTTAGAATCATAGAACTGTTCTGTCTGGAAGACAACTTTAAGATCACCAAGTCCAACTGTTACCCAGCACTGCCAGATCACCACTAAACCATGTCTCTCAGCATCACATCTACATGCTTTTTAGATAACTCCTACCTGGAGGAGTGTCTCCACCACTTTCCTGGGAAGCTTGTTCCAGTGCTTTACAACACTTTCTGTGAAGAAATTTTTCCTAATATCTAATCAAAACCTCCCTTGGTGCAACTTGGGGCCATTTCCTCTTGTCCTATCACTCACTACCCCAGTTGTCTCAGCTGCTTCTCATAAGACTTGCACTCTAAACCCTTTACCCTAGATGAATACCCAACATTCCAATGGCTGAAATCAGGTGAGGATGAATCCCATCCTCATCCTATGTTGGGACTCCTAAATTCCTAGTTTATGGAAGTAAAAATTTGTAGTGCTATGTCCTGCTTTGAGTGACAACAGAACTAATTCTGTTCAACGATTTTACTTCTTATCTCTGTTCTTCTAACTAACTGCACTTTCTGAAGTTAGCAGCCTGTGTTCACAGGCAGTGGCTGCTTCTGGCAGTGATAACATTCCATCTTTAGAGGACTGGTGTGCAGATCAAGGCCACATCGGGAGGTGCAGAAAGTAAAAGGCTGCACCTGCAGGGAGGAGAGGACAGGACAGGTGACTCCAAACTGGCCAACAAAGGATTCCATCCTTATATGGCATGTTCACTATAAAGATGAGGGATCAGGAGAGTTAAGCCCCTGCTCAACTTAGGTCCTCTTCCAGCTTTTTCCATCCTTCTTAAATGGCTGGCATCCAGGAAGACTCTGTCCCTTCTCCTTTTGATCCCGATCTTCATGTTCCTGAATCTGCTACCAGAGTCTAGCTCCTGAACACAGTTTCCATCTGTTGCTGGGCCCAGTCTGGGACTTTCCTTGAATTTGCTTGAATTTTTTTTAAGAAATAAAATCTTCAACTTTAAGCAGCCTCTATCCTGAGATTTCATACTGAAATCTTGTAGGATGGGAAAACAAACTGGTCACCATTTTATTCATATACTTAACCCTACACAGACTCAAGTCCTGCAGCACTGTGTAAGGAGGGAGGCTCGCAGTCCATTTTCTGAGTACTCACAGATAGCTATGGAGCGGCTGGGCTCTGCCTGGTCATTCTGCCTGTGAGAAGTGGAACCTGATTAATAAAGATTGTCTGTCCCAAACCTGTACATTATATTTAGATGTAATGTGGAAATTTATTTTTGCTGTGGGACAAATCCCCATCACTTCTTCCAGTGGTGAATTTTGCTGCCTTCACTTGGACTTGTCATCTGGATAGACCACCAGAGAAAGCCCTCCTCACAACTAAAAGATGAGTTTTTGAAAGCAATTAAAGCAGGTTTAATGACATTTGACACTAAATCTGTGTATGGTAAAACAAACCTATAAAACTCCACTGGATCTCCCTTCTCCCCTCTTGACAGAAAGGAGGAAACTTTCAGAATTTCTTAGCTGCACACAATAAATCATTTTTCAAAAACACATTAGAGTGTCAAAAAACACCTCGAGATGAGTAACATCTTTTAAAGTAATGGGCTAAATCAAACCAAAACCTTTGCTGACATTTTGATTGCATTTGTGTTAGTCAGTATAATGAAAAATTAACTTTACACATAAAAAATTTATTGTAGCTTCTTTTATTGCCTAGGAAGGAAAGTTTACTGTAGCCAACTGAACCATGCTTCTTCATGTGTTGTCACTTTATACACTTTATTATTGTAACTTATGGGGATGTTTGTAAGCAAAGAGTGGGTTTTTAATTCTGCAGTACTCCCACTTGCTCACTCATTATGCTCATCATGGTTCTATGCAATAAACTTCATAATAACATACATTAATGGAATTATTTAGACTATAACTACTATAAGTTAATGTGAAAATACCTTGCAGTTTTCCCATGTTTACTCACAATTCTGAAATAATGTTCAAGACATGCTCTGAGTCTGTGAAGAATCACACACTTTAGTGCAATAATGTATGGGAAAATGTACAATTATTTAATAAATATAGAAGAATTGACATTAATGTCTGTATATGATGGGGTGTGTCTATTTATTAAAATGATAGGTCGATAATTTTTTGTGGCAGATAAAGCATATTTAGTTCCATTTTGTGTAAATTGCTCTGACAAATACTTGCCCAAACCAGTGCAAACTTTGGAAATAGAATAATATTGAAGTCTTTCTTGTTTTCTTAAGAGTTAGCAAAAAAGAGATGTTGCCAGACTGCAGTTACCCAAAGGCAAGAACTCTGGTAACTATCTTTATTATTACTTATTATGTATTTTCTTTTCAATGCAAAGGTGATCTGTAAGTCTATAATTCTCCTACATGCTTTCTGCTCGAAGGTTCTTTTGAACCAAAAGCTTAACAATTTAGGAAGTAATTCCTAAGAAAGAAAATTTTGTAAGAAATTATTATTTTCTGGTCAACTTAAAAGTACATTTAATATGTTTTCTTTTGTTCTCCAAACCAGAATGTTCATGTGTGATCAATAATGTAAGAAGTGTCTGAGTATTGATAACACACAGATTTTCTATTGCCTAACAGAAGTAATCAAACCTCCCAAGATACCATGACTTTGTGCTGAAATTGCTAAATGTCAGCCTGACTTTTCAGATCATTTTAATTCATAAATTTCACACAATAAAGCTGTTGTTTAAATTTTTAGACATGTAACAAACAGAGTGTATTAAAAAGTTGATCTGATTAAATTACATCACTTTCAAAAGCAGATATTCCCATTATTCAAAATAGGCAATTAATTTTTCAGAGTACTTCCTGATACTCCTGAGAGTGACAGCTAGAATGAGGAAACTTGGTAAAAGCCAGTGATGTAAATGTGAAATGCTATTTTATGTGACAGCTGATAGCTATCAATTTGTGAAGAGTTGAGCATGCTTTAGTGCATATACATGTAAGTGAAAAGTCCAACTCAAGCCTAAGAAATACCTGGATGGAGGGGATACCTAGTGCACCTTGAAGGTTAATTCCTCTCAATTTTACTTGAGCTCTCCACGGCTTGCTTGCTACCACCCTGTTTCAGATTTCAGTTTCTCCCCCCTTTCATTATAACAAATAAAAGGACAAGATCTTCTGCTTTGAAATGACCCTGAAAAGTTCAGACCAAAGCCCTTTTAAATTCCATTATCTGAAATGCAGAAACCCTCTATGAAATGCTGCCAAGTATTGCCATAGCAACATGATGTCACCCAGTGACAGAACAAGCATCATAACATTTAGCTGAGACCGTGTTGCTTCCTTCATGAGCAAAAAGATGATTTTGAAAGCGGGGGCCCAGCTGGGCAAGGGAACATCTGCAATCTAAACATTTCCACTCCCCTTCATGGGGAGAGAAACTGCTTTCACATCTTCTCTCTGAACACAGGGCAGGGTCTAAATCACACAGGCAGGAGATGTGCATTATGAAGAACGGAGACAGAATGGAGGAGAAATTGTTATCAGTCACTGTATGCCTTAAAGGCAAGGGAGAAAGGAAGTAGCTGGGAGCCCAGCTCTGCAGATGGGCTGGTTGCTGGGAGTCATGGGTAAGGCACACAGCTGCTGCTTGGGGACTCAGCCTGGGCAACGCGAGTGTGGTTTAACAGTCACATTGCACACAAATGACGTTTTACTATATTTAGTTATACACATGCAATTCTGACATGCTTTAAATGCCAGCTTGTGCATTCCCTTGGGTGCCTGGTGGATTTTAGATGGAGCTTGTGAGGGTGGATCCCCTTTATGTGGGTGCACTGCTTCACTATTTATGGGCCTCAGCCAAAAAAAATCTCCCAGTCAATTTGATTATCTTGAAAGCTTTTAATAAGCTTTGGAGAAAGACAGAGAAGAAATTACCCACGGAATCTGCCACAGGATGAGTAAAAATAAGATATTTTGGCACACACTGGAGGTGAATAAAAAAGGAAAGGGGCTACTGGAAATCTTGGTAATTAGATGTCCTACATATAAGCAATTGCAGTATACTCTTTAGAAGAAGTGTAACTGTAGTACACAGACTTTTTTTATTTTATTTTTAATTTTCCAGATATTTCTGTCTTCTTCAGTGCCTCCAAATCCTGGAACCCAGAGTGGCGGCTTAGAGGTGCAAAGAGCCAAACCTGTGCTATGCTGCTCTGAGGATCTTTTGCAAATGTGCATGTCAAAGTTCTCACGAATTTTAATCTGAATTCACAGTCCTTGAGGCATCAGAGAAAATAACACCTCATAATGAAACCCAGGCAAAACTGAAAGGCAAATGTGATTTCAATATTTACAGCAAATCTTAAGCACATTTCAAAGCTGTGAGCCAGCCCATCTTTGTTGGGTCTTATTTGGGTTTACACTGAGAACACTTGAAAAGTTATAATTGGGCTATTGATTTCTTCCATTTTCTTCCAAAAAGGTTAGGTTGCTCCATGTCAGTTGTAGGCAATATTTGAAGAGGAAATGTAAAACTTACAGAATTACAGAATGGTAGGGGTTGGAAGGGACCTCTGGAAATCATTGAGCCCAACCCCACTGCCAATGGAGAATCACCAGTAGCTTCTTGTGTCTCTTGAACTGGGGTGGCCACAGCTGGACACAGTACTCCAGATGTGGCATCACTGGGGTACAGTAGAGAGGAAGGAGAACTTCCCTCAACCTGCTGGACACAATCCTCTTAATGCACACCAGGATATGACTGGCTTTCTTGGCCACAAGAGCACACTGCTGGCTCGTGGTTAAATTATTCTCCACCAGGTCTCCCAAGTCCTTCTCCATGAACCTCCAGCGGGTTTATCCCTAACCTGTACTGGTGCATGGGGTTATTCGTCCCAATGTGCAGGAGGCAACATTTATCCTTGCTTAATTTCATTGGGTTCCCCACACCCGATTCTCCAGTATGTCCAGATCTCACTAAATGGCAGCACAACCTTCTGGTGTATCAGTTACCCCTCCCAGCTTTGTATCATCAGCAAACTTGCTGATATTGCACTCTGTCCCTTCAGCCCGGTCACTGACATGTAGTTTGAGCAAACCTGGACCTAGAACTGAACCTTGTGGAACTCTGCTAGTTACAGGCCTCCAACTGGACTCTGAGCTGCTGATCACAACTCTCTGAGCTCTGTTGTTCAGCTAGTTCTCAGTCCACCTCACTGTCCACTCATCTATCGCACACTTCCTGAGCTTAGCCATGAGGATGTTATGGGGGACAGTGTCATGAGGATGTTATGGGGGACAGTGTCAGAAGTCTTGCTGAAGTCAAGGTAGACAATATCCAGTTCTCTCCCTTCACTTACCCAGTCAGTCACACAGTCATATAAGGCTATCAGATTAATTACGCATGATTTCCATTTCCTAAATCACATTTAGGAATATATGATATCATGCAAGACTTTAACATGTTATTTCTTGTACTGATATTTTTAAGGTTTCACTTTCTGTAGAGAGGTCTTAAAATATGAAATTTAAGTACATTTTTTCTGGCCTGTCATAATTCTTGCTGATATGATATGGGAAGTCCAATCTCTTTATCTTTCCCATTGTTCTTCTCTTGTTGATTTAAATCCAGTTTAAATTATTTGTACATCCTCTCCTCATACTGGGTGAAAATTACATTTTAGGTTTTAAATATTATAATAATTAAAACTTGTCTCCTAATTTCTAGTCCACACTTTCCTGCTAAATCCCAATGAGTTTTCTTGGCAAGACAGGTGGAAGTCAAAACCTACTCTATAACTACTATTCAAAATCTGTCTTGCCTGACTATAAATATTTTTTGATACATAATTTTGCTGCTCTGTGTTTTAACAAAGGCACAGACCTTATATCCCTAAGAAGTGTGGGTAATTCTATGCCATACTTCAGCAGCAATTTTCTGCAGCAAAACAGAGCTGTTTTCCGGGACAGGCTGTAATTTCCCATCACTACCACCTTGGATGAAGTCAGTGAAGAGTAACAGTTTTTCACTTTACAGGACACCCATTTTCTCTCAAATAAAGCTTGATTATTCCTTACTTCTTGAGGATTTAGCTGATATTAATTGCCATTCAACATCTCTCAAGTGGAGGCTGTGTATGAAAATACTGAACCTTGCACTCAGACACCCATCTTTAAAGACCCTTTTCTGAAAACACAAAGGAGATCTGGTCCTGAAGGAGTACTTCAGATAGCATATATACTGCTATATTCGGTGACAGTGAAAAATGTGAAGGAATTGGGCACTTGAAATCAAGGGTTTGACCCTGTCCTGTTCATGCTAATGGTCTGATTCAAATCCTATTCTACTGGGCATGTGTTAACTGTTTAGCTGCAGTCATATTTCACAAGACTGTTGAGTTAACATTACATGAATTATACACGGTTTATAAAATGATTATTTAATCAGTGGAAAATTAAGTTCATAGATGTTTTCTAAATCTGAACTAGGACATTCATCAGCAGAACTGCTAAATTTTTAATCAAGTCTGCTGTGCTTGATGTAGCTATCATTCTAAATTGCCCCCTCTCTGCTGGTCCTCTTACTTATATATGTTAGTATTATCCCTTCTCATTGCTAATTGATTTTTTTAGCTCATATGTAAGACGGAATGACATGTCACTCAGTATTTTCATCAAAGTATAGCCTTACATACTTTTAAAAGAAAAAATGCTTTAAATATTAGGATAAATGCTTTCAAATGCTGTCTAAAGTTCTTCAGTTCCTTGAAACCATCACATACTTAGAGGCATTATTGAAAAGCAAACTTGTGGCAGAGGTATAAAGAAGAAAGATTTCTGTTTGTCTTGAAGATGAGGAGCAATTTGAAACATTCTAATCTGGATCTGATTTGGAATTTGGTTGCTTAACTAATTTCTGGAAAAGGTCTAGATGAGAAGAAGCAATGAGCAATACAGTTTGTCCAGGTATTTATTATTTCCCAGTCCATATAAGAATTGAGTTGCACACCAACTTCTTATTCTGTAAAAATCTTTGGGAACTCTTAATAAAATAATGAGAAAAATATATCCAAATATTAGAAAAACTGCAGACAATTTACCCTGGGAATAATCTGGAAGTCCAGATACTATGGCTTGTTAACGCCATTCCAGGTAGGAGAGAGTGTAATGCCTCACATCCTACTGAGCAAGCTCTTCAGCAAGGCCAGTACCATAAGCATTTTCTGGTGGAGATACATTCATTTCATCCTCTTAGTTGTACATGTGACCCAGTCTGTTCCTGAAGGAATTTGAGATGCATGTAGGAAGCCAAGAAATCTTGTCTATACCCACCCAAAGAAGCATTTAGATAAATCTCCTTAAGAACTGCCTGCACAAACATGCTATAATGTTCACTATGCATTTTTAAGCATCTTAAATTTGCTTATTAATAGAATAGGGTTCACTCTTGCTTGGTTCTTCAACCTTGGTCTTCTGAGGGGCAAGTGCAGGGGCCATTCAGAGTCTGCAAGTAAGCAGAGATGAGGTGCGAGAAGTTCCTCTATTCTCTATGGGTTGTTAAGCAGCTTTGGCACCAGGCTCGGTATGTTGCCTCTTGCATTACATCTCTTCTCTTGCTGAATTCTTGGGCCAGTTCTTTTAAATATGTCTACCTGGATGCAAGAGTTGAATGCACCATTAGCACGTTTGCTGATCATACCAAACTGTGAGATGCTGTTGATTCTTCTGAAGGACAAGGTGCCTTGCAGAGTGATCTAGAGAGATTTGAGCTTTGGGCAATGACTCATGGAATGAAATTTAACAAGTCCAAAAGCTGAAATTTGCACCTTGAATGGAGTAACACCAAGTAGAAGAATACATTGTGAGAGGAGTGGCTGGAGAGAGTCCTGCAGAAAGAGATCAAGGGGTGCTGGTCAACAGCAGGCTTAGTACAAGTCAGCCATGTGCCCTGGCAGCCAAG
The DNA here is from genome assembly GCA_013399075.1 of Chloroceryle aenea. Taxonomy (NCBI): domain Eukaryota; kingdom Metazoa; phylum Chordata; class Aves; order Coraciiformes; family Cerylidae; genus Chloroceryle; species Chloroceryle aenea. The sequence continues at coordinate 130,938 of VWZY01007345.1, read as the reverse complement.
AAGGCAAACCACATCCTGGTGTGCATCAAACACAGTATAGCCAGCTGGTCAAAAGAAGTGATTGTCCTGCTGTATCCAACATTGGTGCAGCCTCACCTGGAGTAGTGTGTGCAGCTCTGGGCTCCACAATCTCAGATGGATGATCATGTACTGGAATGTGTCCAGGGAAGGCCAACAAAGCCAGTGAAAGGGTTGGAAGAAGCACCTAAGGGCTCTGGGTTTGTCTAGTTTGGGGAAAAGGAAGCTGAGGGATTACCCCATTGCTCTCTATAGCATCCTGGGGAAGGGAAGTGGAGAGGGAGGTGCTGAACTCTTCTTCCTGGTATCCAGTGATAGGTTGTGTGGAAATGGTTCAAAGATGTGCCAGAGGAGCTTTTAACAGAAGATTAGAAAGCTTTGTTTACCAAGAGGGTGGGCAAACACTGAAAGAGGCTTCCTAGAGAGGTGCTTGATGCCCCAAGCCTGACAGTGTTTCAGAGGCATTTGGAAAATGCCCTTAATAACAGGTTTTAATTTTTGGTCAGTCCTTAATTGGTCAGGCAGTTGGACTAGATGGTTGTTGTGGGTCTCTTCCAACTGAAATATTATTCTATTCTATTCTATTCTATTCTTCTGTGCATAGCTAACACAAGAGGGCAACAAAAATCACAGTAGGATTTTAAAATTTCTGAGCTGCACAATATGTTTGGGTAGAAGCAAGTGATATTCTGGAAGCTAGAGATGTTGTGATGAATGTAAACTTTGTTCTCAGTTTCCATTCAGATGCTCTGTACTCCTCAAGTTCTTTCATTTGTCCCTATTCTCTTAAATTTTTGTATGTCTAGTGTAAGAAAATAGGAAAGAGATTCAATAAGACAGTAAAAATTCTCTCCTGTTTGCATAATTCAGCATCTGTTTTGAAACAATTCTTTTCTAGAAATATATTTTGAATACCATGTTCATTTTATCAATATATTTCTTCACAGCTTTGTTATTCATTTGGCTAATGTAAAACCAGTGAAAATAAGGACCAGATGCTCAGCTGGAATAAAATTTACACCAGCTGAAGATGTATCCAGTGTTACAAAACCCTCCTATGGTGAAATACATATGAAAGTGTCAAGCCACAAATTGTTATTTCATATCGCTATGAAACCATGCAGAAAAATAAAGATCTGCATGGGTTCAGTGGAGAATTATAAATAAACCTTCATTTATTCAAGATGTCTCATGAACAATTTTCATCTCCTGACAAATCTGAGATGATTTTTAAGTCTCTAACAAAGCCATAATGGTTTCACGTTTTGTAAGAAAAGTTTTGCCTTGTTTGGTTTTTTTACAGATAATAGTCCAAGATTAATTTCACTGATTCTTATCCATTTCCTTACACTTTAAGTTTATTCTACATGCAGACACAGAATTTGTATATGTATATGGCATATATATGACAAATACTGTCTATTCACGCTGCATATCTACAGTCAGATGTGCCCCAAATATGAAAAGGTTTTCAAATGAAATAGCTTAATCACTTCCATATTTTGCAGGTCTATTTTTGGCAATAATACTAGCCTCTGGTTTGCACATGTATTTATTTAATGATAATCTCTGTTCCTTAAACTGCCAATTGTATTGCTGATTTTCTTTTCATGGTAATAACCCAGTTCTTTCAGATTCTTTGTATTAGCTTGTCATCAGGGCTGTTGTTTTCTAGGTTGTATGTGTGTGTGTCTTCCTTTTTTCCAGGAGGTTGCATTTATCAAGCTGGAGAGCAGACAATATTATAGACAATTTTTTTACAATTAAGCTCCACTTCTGTGAAAACTTATCTATGTTCCTTATTTTAAACATGTGATCTGTCCCACCCAGCCATTAAGCATATGTATAAGTAAATCTCATCAGTTTCAGAACCTAAATAGCATTTGGAGTTTGTTTTATATTTCTGAACCTAAAGGAATTGATCTGGAGACAATTAGACACCAAGAAGTCAAAGTGCTCTGCCAATTACAGAAAAATTAATTCTGGGGCAAAGTTGGGACTGACAAAGTCCTGGTCAAGAGTTGTCTCTTCCACAGCATCATGAAATGGCCTTGAATAAAGTCCTCAAAGACTCAAAGTCCTTCAGCTTCCTAATTCCCTCATTTGAAGTTTCTCAGATGTAGGTGCCTCAACAATCTTGCATATGTAGACAAAACAAAAATCTTATAGGTGATTGCAGTAAGGGTAATACTGCTGTAAAGAATGATATTGTAAATGTCCCCATCTATCCATGGTGTTAGCATGCATGTACTGATGTCTCAGTTCCTTGCAGGTTTAAGACACAAATCTGGATCCAGGCAGATCCTGAGTCTTCCAGAATAGGAGTTACTGCTTTTGCATTTAAAGGCATTTGCAGATACGGTCTTTACACTTCTGGTGCTGATTATGGTATAGTCTGGCCACTGAGTGTTCTGGTCATTCAAATTAATAATAAAATATAGATGAATAACCATGAAATCAGTATTTAACCACTTTTTAAATACGTGTTTGTAACTGTGGTGAAGCTATGCTGTATATCTCTCTATATCTCTCTTCATATATATTCAGCAGGACTGGGCTAATTATACCATTTGTATTCTAGAGAATTATGGGAGGCTACAGATAAGTTTCCTGTGTTCGCCTCACATACCTCTTCAGCTGAACATGAGTCAGAGCTGCACTGCTTATTACAACATTATTAGCATAAGATGTTTTAGTAAAGTAGTAAATAATTCATAAGGAAATCTGCAAAAACAAATACGTTTGCCTTTTCTCTCATATTCATTGAGTTTGAAGAGAATTGTACACTTTCTTCAAATATTTGGTTTAAAAACATGGTAACAGTACATTGTTTTCCACCCCAGATAGCCTGTGTGTTTTTAATTTTCTCAGAAGAATGTTGGAAAATTTAGTTCCATAGTAAAAGCAAGGAATGCTTACAGAAAACAGTGGTTCTTAAATGTTCTTAAAAGACTACAGAGCACATAAGATAGAGTGGATCTCAGCTTGCAAGCAGCTGGGGCCAAGTCTGCAAGTTGTTCACACATGAACCTGATGGAGCAGGTGTTCAAACATGGACCTGATGGAGCGGGTCCAGAGGAGGGCCACGAAGATGATTACGGGGCTGGAACACCTCTCCTATGAGGACAGGCTGAGGGAGCTGGGATTGTTCAGCCTGGAGAAGAGAAGGCTCCGGGGAGACCTAACAGCCACCTTACAGTACCTGAAGGGAGCTTATAAAAAGACTGGAGAGGGCCTGTTTAGAAAGGCTTGGAGTGAAAGGATGAAGGATAATGGTTTTATATTAGAAAGCAGTGCATTTAGATTTGAAATAAGGAGGAAGTTCTTTACCATGAGAGTGGTGGAGCACTGGAACAGGTTGCCCAGGGAGGTGGTTGAGGCCCCATCCCTGGAGACATTCAAGGTGGGGCTTGACAGAGCTCTGAGCATCCTGCTTTAGTTGAGTATGTCCCTGCTCTCAGCATGGGGGGGGTTGGACTAGGCGATCTCTAGAGGTCCCTTCCAACCCAGACATTTCTATGTTTCTATGGTTCTAACTCATTTCCACTGAAGTTTCATCATACTCTGCATGCTGGTTTAAATAGAAACACTGATGTGACACATAAACCACAGTCACACAAAGCAATCAAAGTCAGGGAACAAAACCTCATTGTAGTGGGCACTATAGAAATTAAAAGGAGACACTGTTCACCAGGGTGTTTATGGTTTTATCCTAACTATTTTAGTCTAAGTTCTGTAGGTACTTAGTATTCCAGGCAGGCACATTGCTATGGGATAAACCCAAAAATGTCAGTTTAGGTCTGGATCCTCTAATGGAAGAAAAGCCTCTCTCTTTTACAGTTGCAAAAGTTTATAATATTTCCAAAGAGTAGGGATGACTCCAGACCACTGAGTTTGTCAACCTAACATATGCCCAGACTGCCTGCAAGCCCCACACAACATGTCATCCTCCTGAGAAGGAAGAGGCAAATGGCACAAGCAAAGCTTAAGCAAGCACAGTGTGAGCAGATGGTGTTAACTCCAAAGTCAATTCATGCACCTAAATTCAGTCCATCTTGGGAGGCATAAGCACACAAGATGGTTTTCTGAATTTGAACAATCATTCCTAGAGATGGTTCATCCAAACAGGGACGAACCTTTCATTTCCTGTCTCAAATGTCAAGTTCAACTAAACCAGGGTTAAAACCTGCACAACTGAATTCAGGTCAAATCTAGAAGACAAGTTTATTCTGCCAATAAGACAGCCAATCTCAGGTTGACTTTTATGTGCCAAATCCTCACAGACAACAGAAACAGCAAGAATTTGTGGGGAGAAGGAAAAATAAATAGAATTTTTAGAGACTCATGTTCATATTTGACCTGTGAGGAGAGCAAACTTCTAAATGTTACTAAAGTAAAAATAGCTCATGGGAGAGCATTTCTTAACAAAAGAGAATATTTCTATAATTTGAGGGGGTTTAAAAGTTGTCAAGGATGCCAGTAGTCAAGGGATGACTCATCTCCTCTGATTTTAGCAGGTGAGAAAGTAAACCCAGAAAGGCTGGGTGTCCCGTGATCATGAATGCAGGAAAGAAAGTGTCTCCAAAAGCAATCCACCTCACCTGAGATGACTTTGGGTGGACACACTCCTCATAAAGTTTCTCCCTTTCCATTGACTCTGAAACGAACAAGAATACTGTCTTGCTTGAGAACTTGGTTTTTACATGGCTAAAACCAAGATAAAGTATGTTTTACTCTTAGTGAAAAATTTTTATCCTAATTAATAAAACAAGATTTTTAAAATACTATGTTCTCAAAGCTGTGTGTATCTAAGTTGAACTTCACAGACTGAAATATTTGACAGCTTCTCTTCCATTGTAAGTTTGTACAGCACCAAGCACACTCCTAACAGACAAATGAAAAGAATAATAAAACTCAATCACGCCTGTATATATAGAAAGCCAATCAATGTAAACACAGGGTTTCTCTAAAGAGAGGAACAGCGGAAGCCAGATGGCATGAAATCATTGATAGCTGTTTCATAAACTTTTCCTGCAATCAAATCTAATTGAAATAACACTATATTGTAGGCTTTAGCAGGTGGGCAGTGCACACAGCTGTTTCTGGTAGATGATTTCCAAAGAATACATACATAAAACATTTCACAGGGACTGACATACGGAAAAAAAAGGTTAGCCCAGATGGAGTGATCTCTTTCAGGCTTTATTTCACCAACCAATTTCTGAAGCCTGCCTCTTTAAAAATATGAGCAGAAGTTTTTTTCTGGTCTTGTTGAACCAATTACAACTGTATACAATGTGACTGGGAGCCATGGCCTGGTGATGCAGTGTCTTCGATGCTGATTTGATTTCAAGGCAAGGCAGAACAGAGAGGGATCTCTTGGTGTCTAGTTTATTGCTCTGCAGTGAGGTTGGATAAATGTAATTGAATCATCTTTGAGAGATATTTCTGTTTCATAGTAATTCCCCAAAGAAAGATTCCACCAGTTTCTTCAGTAATATATTCTAGGCTTTCCTTGACTAATATCTAAATGTTTTCATAACTTCTAACACAGTTAAGCTAATGGACCCACATGGTTAAGGAGGTTAAACTTTTTCCACCTTAATCTTATGCATATTAAAGGATTCATCATGTCCTCTTGTCTTTCTGTCCTTTTCTGCAGACAGATATCTCAAATGAGCTGCAAAACCAGGTGGGTCTTCCCACAGAGGTCCATCATTTGAGACAGACTTGGAAGAGTTTCTTGTGGCTGACCAGAAAGGTAATTCAACAGTTTGGGCCAAAATTTTCTGTTTGCATTGGGAAACCTCAAATGGAAATGTGCAGAAAGGAAGGAGGAATGAGAAAGACCAGTTTACATGGATCAAATGAGAGTCTATAGGAAAGATAGTGAACTGAAACACATTGTGTAGGTCCAGTTTCTCTCTAGATAACATAGTAAAGCTCCTACTCTTCAGGCAGGGATATTAAACAGAGAAGCACTTCTCAGCACAAAAACCCAAAGAGTTTGTGGTTTATAAATTGATGAATGGCAAGGAGGAAGAAAGGGAATGATGACTATTGTATTTCCTAAGAAGTGAACATGGAGGCACCAAATGAAACTATCAGACTGCAGGCTTTACACAAAAAGTACTTCTTCACATAATCCATAACTTGAAATGCCATTGCCACAGGATGCTTTGGAAGACAAAATTATAAATGAGTGCAAGAAACAGCTACAGAAGGTCATGGAGTAAATACCTGCTTTTGGGTTGATAAACACAACGGTATGTGTCAGTAAGTCCTGTCCTGCAAAAGTATCCAGGGAGGTGCCATGCTGGATTTACCCTGCTCTCAGGCTCCTTAGGGTTGTTTTACAGCCCCTGTCAGAGACTGGGCATGGTGCCACACAGACCCTTACACCTTCTCCTGTGGTTGCTGATAAAGCCTTTGGGTTACTTCAGAAACCACGTACAGTTCTCAAGTGAAAACCCACTCTCCTCAGAGAGTGAGCAGGAAGAAATTGGCAGTAACCCCAAGCAGTAGAAACAATTATTTGCAAAAAGCAGTGAGAATCAGCCCCGGGGTGATATGACTCTGCAAGAAATAAATGAGTGTGAAGCAAATGCTTTCAAAAGCACCCATCTCAGTTCTGCATCAGAGAAAACAGGAACACTCAGAAAGAATCAGTGACAAAAGATCCAAAAGAGGCAGTTGATTCCCTGCAGGGGAGAAAACAAAGTGTTTACAAAGATGTAGAAGAGTAAATCATCAAAGTCTTCTTTGGAAAATATTTCAAATGTAATGTACATTCCTACAGTTATTTATATGGGAGGCACAATAAAGTCAGCAAAAAGATAGTATTTAAGTATTTGGACTAAAGCAAGTATAGCATGTCAAGTGAGAACAACAGCAGAACAACAAAGAGGAAAAGAGGACAGACTGCAGGAGGAGTAGGGGCACAAGTATTATATGTTAGTTTATATGATTGTTTTGGATTATTGGGAAAAATCTTCATCAGCTTGTTTATTGACTTGTTCTCTGTCTTTACTTGCCTTAAACTGACATAGCTATTTCAGGCAGCTGAAGGTGTCTGTTTTGAGTATGGTCTCATGAAGGTTGATTATGGAAGGGGATTTGTGGTAGGCAAAGGAATGAAGACAAAAGCAGAGATGAAGATAAAGAACAGTAGATGCAGAAACAGAGGGGGGACTTAGTGCAGATCCTAGCAGTGACTTTAATAATAGCTGGCTCTCATATAGAGCTTTTCAAGCATAGATTTTGAAGGCTTTTAAATTGAAGCCTCAATCATTTTCTTCATTTTGTAACAGGACAAATTATATGCTCAAGGTCATTCAGCAGAAAAAAATGCACTGTAGCCAGGCAGTGGATTCACAGCTCCTGAATGCTAGTGCCATTCTGACCACAAGCATGGCACTAGCATTCCCTCCACACGATGTCCCTCCATCAGCTTGGACTCTCACCTGCAACAAGGAAGTGATGTAATAGAAATTAATGTATCAGTTGCTGTCTCTACAAATGATATACAGAAATACCATATCAGCCCATTTGTAGGGAGAATTGCCCTTGGTGGGCACATGTACAACAGGAAGGAATTTACTGAGGGAATAAAGATGTTTAAGCTCTTTTTTCCTCCTTATTACGACTAACTGATGTAAAATGATACCTAGACACATAACATAGTCTCAGCTAGACTAGAGACATATTAAGAGACATATGCCTGTTCAGAGCCACAGCCACTCCACTCTTGAGGCTAAACACAGTTTGTTCAATATATGGTTCGCAACACATCCCAAGAAGACAGGTGATCCTCAAAGTCCAGAGGTTTACCAACATGCTTGAATGTAAGGGAGAGTAGAAAGTGCCATGCTTACAGATCATCTGAAAAGTGCTCTCAGTGTTATAGATGTGCCAGAATGTCGATACACATGACCTTTATTTTTGGCATTTGAAATGCATAAATTCTACTGATTCCCAAGCATTACAGAATGGCTCTTGACCTACAGCTGTTCATAGAAGCAGAGAATCATAGAGTATCTCAAGTTGGAAGGGACCTATAAGTGCTGTTTAAATTATTTCAAGTGCTAGTGTTCTAATTACATATTAATTTCTATAATGACCAAAGAAACGGTTTAATTGCACACAGCACACAGTAGCATTCTCTTTTAAAAAATACAATTCTTTATTACACGTGAAGTTCAAGAAAACTTTTCAAATAATAATAAACAATCTGTGATGACAACACTTGTCATCACAAAAAGAGATATTTATTTAACCAACAGATAACTATGGGTCTTTTCTTTGCAACTCCTTCCAACTAACACATTTACATTATATCACAAGACGTAACATTTCCAAAGAAGAAACAATGGGTGTATGTGGTTGGAGTAATAGTATTACTGGTAATAGTATTACCTTAACGCATTGCCATACTACAAAGGAATTTCTGCCTGCCTGGTTCATTGCAAACCCTCCTCAACAGCTGCACTGCATATGTAGTCACACATGCATCTGAAATTGCTGTATCCCTGCACTATTTCATCTTCCATAACTCAGAAGATGTTCCTACTCGTTTTTTAGAATAACATCTTGTCTATATTACATCTACCAACTGAAAATTAGCCCAGAATGATTCACATGAATAGCTCTACCACTACTAGTAAACATTACTCAAGGTACATTGCTTATATAAAATAATTGATTTAATAGTCTAAAGGTCACAATAACAATTTTAATGTTTCTATCTTTTTTTACTGTTCATGATAGTCTTATGGAGCAGTTTAAAGGAGAACTTTTTAAATGTGAAATCTTAAAGGCTTGAGGGATTTTGGATTACATTTGTTTTGATGTCTTGAAATAGTGATAGGAATTTGGTCTGTTGGACCAAATTCACATGAAAATGTTTTGAGCAACTGAATATGATTGTCATCATGATTCATTACTTATCAGAAAAAAAGTGGCTGCAACACCATACTGAAGACATGCAATGCACAAACTGTAGGAGACTTATTCTATGGAGCAACAATTATTTTTCCCTCTTTGTGCATATCGAAAGGTAACTCTAATGTGTTGGCTAATGAATTCCACCCCAGCTGTGTGTGATCTTATAATTACATGGTTCAGGCTCCCCATCAACTAATCAAAGGGTTTCTTCAGTTCAATTTTACAATGATTCAGACCCTAAGTCACTGAAGTATTTGCCTAAAATCAGGTTTATTCAGTGGCCAGTGGAACCATCTTCTCTCTCTTAAATGGGTGGCTGAATATACACAGGATCATTGACATGATTATTTTTAGGCAGACTCTGGCATTGGTTTGATGAATAAATATCATACTAAGGAAACCAATTTCCATATTTGGAATTAATGTATTGATTTCTTCTAGAAATTATTATTTAATGTATAGTATCAGTAGCACAAGAATGTATTTCAGCACATTCAATGTATAATATAAAAAGAAAGAAAACCAGTTAATCAACTCCCTAGAGCTAATATTTAGTAAACTATCCCTTCTGTACATAGTCCCAGTCAATAACCATTTTTTCTCTAAAATCTATGGGTTATCATATCATTCAAATTTCTTTTTTAAATGTTTTTTTTCTAGACAGAGCTCTCTCTGCAAAAAAACCCACAGGAATAATGTGTATCCATGCATCAGCCATTTAGCTGTTAACAAACAGAGATAATGGCCACTGGGAATCTAAAAGCTAGACTCCTTGGCTTCTCTGACAAATGAAATCCAGGAGTAATGAGTCACAGTAGATGTGATCCTTTAAAAAGAAATGCTGGCAAACTCTCAGATTTTAAAATAACTTTGCTGAGATCAAGTGGAGCTGTCTTCAGCCATGATGAAAAAGCTAAAAATGAGTATCTGACTGTGCAGATAATTCCAGCAGCCTGGCAGCATTCATTTGTGAAGCAGACTAGCCTGATAAGATGCTCATACTGATGCTAATGCGAACTGGACGGTGCAGATACATATTGCATAATCGCTGCATACATGGCACCTTCATTCATATACTGCCGTCTGCAGTTATCGGTTTAGAGAGATGAAAATGTGCATGCCTGTGAGCCAGCCTCTGCTCCAAGTCTTGATTTGCTCTGCATTGCTAGGGAAAGTGCTAGAGTGCTCGCTTTTCTGAGCAAGGAAGGCTGAGCCATTCTTCCCTTGCAATTTGAGCAAATTAGAGTGCATGTATATCACCCACCACTGAAGGTGGATCCTCTTCAGGATACACAAAGTATGCAGGTCTTAAGCTGCAAGATCTATTACTCTGGACCTTAACTCTAAAGTCACATGAGTGAATTGGTTTTTTATGGTAATGTGCTGTTTGTATTCCATTGTCAGAAGTACATGGCAGGATTTTTATTGAGCTTTGCATAGTTGCCCTATTTGAATGTGAACCATCCACTGCTCTGCCATTTAAAAAAAAAAAACCAATCCTTTTATCTGGTGCTGTTGCTGAAATAAATGCTATTTTTCATTTTTCTGTACCTCATGTCAGCCCATCTCCAAGCTGTTTGTGATTCAGGTACATTTCAAAAAAATATTAGAATAATATAATATGTCTCATCTGTCTGCAAAAGCAGTATATGCAGAAGTTCACTGCCAGAGACAGACTTGCTTAATTTCTTGTTTAGCAAGAAAATATCAAAGAAACAAAGTTCAGGATTATAGGAAAAAAGTCTAGCTGTCATATCATGTATCTTTTAGGCTTTAAGGAACCACACATTAATCAGTAGAAGCAAAGCAGAGAGCAGAAACAAACAAGGTGAAAAATTCCAGACACATTCCAGTTTTGTCACAGCGGATATCTTACAGAGATCTCTTCAGGCAGACTTTCTTTTGACTCCCAACTAAATGATCCTTGCTAGATGAAATCAAAATTTGCACTTCAGTTCTCTGCTTCAGCAGCATACAATAAAAATCATTAACACCACTGGCTGCAATAATTTTATTAGGCAGCAGATAATTTTTAAATGCTTAAATTAGAATTGCAGCTGTTCATACTTTTTCATATTATATGGGTTTTGTTTTGGTTTTGGATTTTTTTTTGTATCAATAAATTCTAGTCATAAAATAGTGTTGGGCAGTGTTGTGTAAAATATTGGTATTTTACAGATATATCACACTACAGAAATGGATTTGGGAAACACAGAAATGAATGAGGTATAAAATGAAAACTAGAAATGTCACTGATCACTGGTAGAACTATTATACTCAGAAGCAGGCAAAAATTCAGTTTTACTGTCAGGCAAGTTTGCAATGCTTCTATTTTATCTAGGCTCCTTGTGCTTCCCCAGCACATTAAATAACATTAGCAGAGAAGAAGAGACTATACCATAGTGGAATCTCTGTGTAAAGGTTTTATCACTGGGAGAATGAGTTGCCTGAGATATTCATTAGTTGGTATATGGCAGATATTTCAAAGGGAAACAAAAGAAGGCATAAGCAGTATTCTTAAAATGTTCTTGCATTGTTTCTTTGTACATATTTCTCTAGGATCTTTTGTTATTATGAGACTAAATGCAATGATTACAAGAGAAGAAAGACTTCATAATCAGTGCATTAACCTCAGGATACTGTCTGTAAAGAATCTGATACATCCCTGCTGAAATCAATAGCAGCCTCTCTATAGATTTAATAAATTTTTAGATTTCATCCAAATTTATGACAAATATTTTTAAAATGTTACATTAAAGTATTACATCAAAATGTAATACTTTAGGACATTACACAGTTAGAAAGAGCTCTCTGTGTACCTTTGTAAAGGCAGAAATGACCACTCTGCATGAGTATAAAGATAACAGTATGATCACCATCTATTGGCTTGAACATTTTAATGGGAGACCAGGAATAAGTGACTATCTCCTATCCCTCTACTTGAGATGCTCCTTGTTTCCGCAGGGTTTAAAAAGGAGAGAGGATATATTTCCACAATGAGCATTGTTTTCTCCACAGGGCCTTTGCTTGTTACAGATCCTTTTGGTAACTGTTTGAGCTTGCTTGGCTGGTTGGAATGAGAGAAACATCCCCTGGGAAGCCAATAAGCTGACTGACGGCAGAGTGAAGGATAAATGTCTGAAAGTGCTAATTTATCAAAAGTACATGCAGTTTTTCACATGCGTTTATAATTTGTTAGGAAAAAAAAAAAAAGGATAGCACCATCCTGTGACATGTCAGGCCCATGTCAGATGAGATAGTTTTTTTTGTTTGGTTGACAGTTTGGCAGAAATTTTGTCTTAAGCACAGAAACTTAAAAGTAAAGTGTAGGGCTATTTCAGGTGATGGAATACACACAGGGTCAAAAATGAGGACAAATTTGGAATGACAGGAAATATGAACAGAAAATAACTGAAGGAGTTATCCAGTCATTCCTCTACTTTGAGACTGGGTGATCTATTCTTATGCCTTTTCTGATAGACATCTGCCCAAATCACTCTTCAAAATTTCTCAGTTGAGGTTTCCAATACTGTCCCAGTAATCCATTATCCTTCTTGATGCACATATTTTCCTTATATCTAACCTGTATTTGCCTTGCTGTAATTTTAAGAACATTTTTTCTTATCTGACAGGTAGGCAAAGGGAAGAGTTCATTCCCTTCCTTGTCTAGACTGTCTATTATTTAAACTTCCAGTCTTTAGACAAAAGATATTCAACACCTCAATTTCCCTCCCAATGTCCCTTCTTAACTTCATTCATTTCTTTGCTGTCCTTTGGTCTCTCTCCAGCTAATCTACATATTCCTTGCTCTCCATCACCCAAGCTGGCTGCAGGACACATGTTAAAGACATAACCTCACTTAGAAATCTTTCTGCCACAACAAAAGAAACACTTAATGAGTAAGCACAAATGTATTTGTCTTCTTTGCAAGCCAATGGCATTTTTTTAGGTGACTCATTTTAAACCTGAGTTCCTTTCTGCAGATCTGCTACATTACCCTCCAGCTTTTTTGTGGTTTGCTATTTCTGCAGAAAGGCACAGCTTTGCATTTTTTAGCTTATTGAATTATATTTTATTTTTCCAGACTATTTCTCCAATTTATCAACACTATTGTCATTCTAATCCTGTCTTGTCATACCTATATTGCCCAGCTGGTGCTCTCTATGAACTTAATATATGTGTTCTCCATCCTGTCTTGAAAATTACAAATAGAAGCATTGCATAGTGTTCAGGATAATTCCTGAAAACAAAACATCCACTCAATCCATCCCTCTAATTTCATCAGGAATTAGTGACACCTACTCTTTTAATACACATCTCTCCAATGAGTAATGTGCTCACTTAATACTTCTTTTCATTTAGTCCATGTTTTCTAAGATTGCACATGAGAGTCCAGAGGTGTTCTGAAGTCAAGATATATGACATCCACCAATTCACTTCCTATGAGCAAGGCCTGCTACCCTGTCACAGAAAATAGATGTGACCAAAATTCAGTTGTGAGATAGCGTGTAGAATGGCAGTCCAGAAGAAAGAGTGTCTGGGTCTCTGAGCAACGGTCTCTGCTACCTAATTACATGGTGTACTTGATTTACACTAAGATTTACTCCTAATCTTAGCAAGATATCACCAGTGTTCCCCATCTTTAATAGAGACACGAGAGCAAAGCCTGTTGAGAGGGCTATCCTCACACATGGATGAAAACCCCTTTCCCATCCACATCTTTCCACAGACAGGTTGCCATGTTCCCTCTTCCATCTTCATCTGAGGTATGTACAATATTTTTTCTTCATTTATTATGAAGGGGAGACAATATAACGTAATTAAGTCAAGCTTTTGGGTCTTAAAACATAAGAAAGAAAGTGTCTCTGGACATCCTGATGTATAACTATTCCAAGCAAATAGTGAGAAGTAGAAATATAGAAATATTTTAAAGATATTTGCATTCATCTGTAACACTGCTTCCATATAGAAGATATAAATCAGCCCAAGTTTCAGAAAAGCTTGCTACTTTCTCTTATTGTCTGATATTTGACTCCTTTCCCTTGCTCTGTACTTGTGATTAAAATTTTTTTCCTCAATTCTTTCCCAAATTATTTCCCACTCCCTGGAACAGAAAATAGTGCCACAAGTCATAAGATTTAGAATTTGACCATCATATTTCATTAACACATTTTTGGATGAAATT
>VWZY01007345.1:75904-116307 GCA_013399075.1 Chloroceryle aenea | reverse complement strand
AATGATGCAGGAAAGACCCTCCACCTTCTGATGAGAGCAATGGTAATGATGATAGTTGTCCACATACCATGGTGGCCCTAAAGACATGGAATGGATCCCTCCTTCTCACTCTTGAGTTATTTTAAATAACTGGACACCTCTACAAGTAATGATGATAGAATAGAAGTTACAGTGGTTTATGAGTAGGTTCATGTGCCACTTCCAGAGCTGTTCTAATTTAGATGGTGGTAAAGGCATCATTGATTTTTCTTAATGTTACTTTATGAGAGAGAATACATGGAAGTCAGTATTAGGACTGTCAGTGTTAGTTATTGTACAACCAGTGTGACATGCTTGAATAAGATATATTAAACATCCTCTTTTTTCCCCCAGGGTAATGTAGCTGAAAAAAACTTTTCATATATCAGCTGTTGATTCTTGTGGGAATATGGCAAGCACTGGTACATTTTAGCATTCAGTGTGCCAAGCTGAGAAGTGAATTTATGCTGGTGAATTTATACTATGAAGATTCAAAAAAGTAAGACATTACTCTCAGTTTGGGACAGTAATATTAGACTATAATTCATAAAAGGCAAAAACATATGCCTAAGCTGGTGTATCATGACAAATTAGAAGGCAGGAAGTGTGTTTGGGAGTGCTTGTTATTCTTCCTTCTAGCAAGTTTCAAAGTCTGCACTTTATTCTAAGAATTACAAACTTTATTACTCTTGATTTTATTCCCAAATGATTCTTTGTAGAAATACAAGGTGGTTATTTTCACTTTTGTTTTGGGTTGACAAGTTCCTTTCACTCTTGACAACTGAGGGCACATATAACAACAACAAATCTCTAAAACAATTTTCCCACACTCACTGTATTGCTGACTGGCCCTTGAGGCGTACAGGAAAAGAATCAAGAATACAAAGTGGTTTGGAGACAGAGCAGCAACCCTGGATCCATTTTCTCCTGATCCTGTTTTACAACATGCCCCTTGTGAGGGTTACAACAGGCACTGTGATACCAGGACAGAGTCTCTTCAAAGCTAATATATAATTTACAGAGTGTCCAGTCTGCATGGACCTCAGAAAACAAAGGTATCACAGAAAGGGAGGATTTGACGACAGTGTCCCTTTGGGGGAACAAAAGGAACATGAAGAATTCCAGCTATGATCTGGAGAATCCTACTGATTAAAAATAGTGAAAAACAATGATATTATTATATGATGATACTCTATGGTAATAATATCAATGATATTATTATACCTCTTATGACAAAATTATATATCCTACATATTTTAAGTGTTATTTATGGCTCCATCCTCTGAACTGCTGTATTTGTGTGCACTGGGTCTTTCAGCCGGCACTGTTTACTATCTCACTTAAGGTTATATCAACAGTCTGAAAGAGAAGTGCATGCCAGTAAGTGTCAATGCCCCTTCTTCGCAACATATTCAGGTTTCCTTAGTATCAAGTCATCCCACAAACTTTAGTTGCTATCACTTCAGGCAAAGTTTAAAAGAGACCTGCCATTGCACTAAAAAGGGCTCTCTAACACATAACTAAGTGACATTGCTAGAAAGAAATGTTTTTGAAAGCAGAAAATTAAAGATTATGCTCTGGGGTACATATTTCCTTTTAAAGATTGAGAACATTTGAAGTGAAGATTTTTATTTTGGGTGAAAAAGGACTGTAGACTTTTCAGTTAAAAATTCAGCACGCTTTACCTTCTCAGCATGCAGTCCGTTAAGAGTACTGGGTAATGTTGTCCAAACGGCTAATGCCTGGTCTAACTTTATATCTATATATTCTCACAGACACCTTTGGAAACATTACTGACAGAAAAATCCCATATGAAAAGGGAGAAAGAGGGGGTTCATCCTGTTTAACAGGTGTTGGGTATTGCAGAAAACTGCTGACTTGTGCAGACAAAAGTAGTACAAGACCCCTTGTCAAATACAAATACCCATTAAAGTTTCTTTTTGACAGGTAACCTAGGATGCAAACAGGGATTTACATTTGCAATCACTTTTAAAAAAACACTGATATAGATGAATAACGCTAAGTGAATTTTTAAAGAAAAGTTAAGAAAAGCAACTTTACCTGACATCTGTTACTTCCCACATTAAAGATGTTTTTAAAGATTTAAATGGTTTTCATAGTGCCTTTAACAAAAGCTGAGACAAACATTATCTAACCTCAGTTCAAATCTTCTGCTTCCCAGGTAACTTCAGATCGCTCATGGACATAAATCACAAAGGTTTGTGACAAAGTTATCGTTACCAACTGTTACTATAAGTTTTGTTTCATGATGGCTCAGTGGCCTCAGAATTTTTAAGTGCTGGAGAAATACTTTAAAGAACAGTCGCTCTGTCATTTTATATTAAATATCTGCAACAGGTTTAGCAGCTGAAAGTCATGGGATTATCCAGCTTTAAGAACCCTGCTGAGTAAGCTGAACTAGAAGAGAGCTTTGTTTCTGATGGAAAAGGTGCCACCACAGCCTGGCAAATCAAACACATTAGGATTTATGTTCCTGCCTCTAAGCTAAATGGTCACTTGCTGGACTACATAAACAGCAAGGAAAATACTCTTTTGGCAGATGCCCTGACCTGCATGAGTGGAAGCCTACATAAAAGCTTCTGAGAAAGGCCTGATTAAAGCTGATCAGAGAGAAATTTTCTGTTGTAGACTGATGGTGTCAGCAGTTTTGGATAATCTCTGTCATATTAGTGGCATTTGTATTGTATTAGTGATTTACAAAGTATAATACAACTTTAAAAATGCTAGCACAATGTGTTAATGTTTTACAACGGGTATCTCTACCCTGCAACAGATTTTAAAAAACACTAATAGAAATGGCTAATGTTTAAAAATGATTCAGAAAAATAAAGTGGACGTAAAAATATTAGGATTTTTAAAATTAAAGACAAAACCGAGGAAGCCCCAGATATATTCAGAAAAAAAAACAAAACAAAAGAAACTTTTTCCACAGATGAGCAGTACATAGGAATGCAAGCTTTTGTCAAATACTGATTTCTTTCACTCTTCCCAGAGCTCATAAGAGTCTATGCAATATGATCTGAGTTACAGAATGGAACATACACTTTTTAAAATTTGCAGCTAACATTAAACTAGGAAAGACTGTAAGTAAATTGGAGGGTAGGATTCAATTTCAAAAATCATCTTGACAGGTTCGAAGAATGGACTGAAAATAACAAGATGAAATTCAATAGAGACAAATGCAACACATAGGCAGGAATTTTCAGCCACAGGAACTTAAGGAAAAAACTGGTGTTGCAGTTCTGCCATTCTGCAGCTCTGCAGTCGAACAACTGGATTACTTGTAAATTGCAAGTGGTGGTCAGGTCTCCCTCAGGTGTGCCCCAGGTTTGGTTTCAGGCAATAACATTCTATAAAGTTGCAGACCAGCTGTAGAAGTATTGCACAGACACAGTAACAATCAGAAGTCAAGGAAACATGCCCCTGAGATCAACATGTAAAAAGGAGGCTGGAGGGCATTTTTAACTGTGTGAACGGTCATTGTGAAGGGATGATGAGGAAGAACATCTGGTGCTTGTGGCCACAGAGCATAAGACAAGAAGTAACAGTTTTAAACTACAAGAAGAAACATGTGAGTCAGACTTTTATGAAAAGTACTGAAAACGTTAGGGATAGAAAATCAATGGAAAGGTTTTACAAATGGAGGCCAGGGGATCTAATATTCCAGGTCTTTAAGGACATCACACTGTTGAAAAACAGCCTGCTCTACCAGATATCTCTCAGGAATGACTAATCTGAGCAAATGGACCAAATATGCTCCCAATGCCCTTCACAATAATGTATTTCCATGGGTTTATGAATTACAAGAGGCAATACAACTATCCAGTGGGTAATACTGCATTATTTTAAGGGAAGGGTAACGTTTCTCAGGGTTTGAGAAGGCAAATCAGTGACTTTTGAATGACGCACAATAATTTAGAAGTGTATATTACCAGAATTTCTGGCATCTTTTCGTCACTGGCTCAGCAGGCATTCCCTTTGTGAAAATAACACAGTTACTTAGTCTCTTGGTATCAATCCTCTGTTAAATAGCTATAACTCAGCTCTATCATGAGGCTATGAGTTAATGAATGCTTATCCTGCATAGTGAAAATTCTAGATGAAAGGGATATAAAACTACAAGTAATGATCCCTTATTTATTATTACTATGGATCAATAACTGCTAGCTGGTTCCAGTTTTCTAGCTAGCACTGGTTCCTTTACAAAAAGAACCTGAATTTTTGAGGACATTGCAAACCAAATCCAACCTTTTTGAACCTTAGGGAAAAAAAAAAAAAAAAAAAAGTCATCATCATTATGATTTCCAGGCTGCTGCATTAAACGTTTTGTAGGGATTAGCATCATGTAGACCAGAAAGCTGGAGATCCCTGATCGATGGAGCCATCACTCCTTACTTGTCAGCTTCCTCCTCTCCTTTAACAACCTTCCGCCTACATCAAATGAGCCACAGTGCACATTTAAGCAGCTGTGATCTGTGGTCTAGGTCAGTTGTATTCACAGGAGCTCCCAACCCATAACATGATTTCAACCTTGCCACCCCACAGAGTGGTCTTGTGAGTCCCAGTATCACCTCATCATTCGGCTGTTCAGATCTTTGCTTTGCACACCTATTATCTACATTAGTATTTTGTCACTCGTGAGAGTTGTGTTCACTCCATAGATTCAAGTACAATCATGACCATGACACAGATAAAACTGTTTTATTTTCATTAGGTGTTAGTCTTAAGGCTGTAATAGTACTTGTACTTTGTATTATATATGTTGCACATCCCTTACTTAGTTTTGTGATGTTTAAAGCTAGAAACTCTTTATCGTTAAAGGAAACAAAACCAGACAGAAATATGAGCAAGGGTCCAAGCTGGTACCCATGTGCTTTGGTGGAGAAAGTGATGATTTAGCCTTCCTGAAGCTGAAATACAGAGCAATGATTCCTTGATGTCTTACACAGTGTTTCATAAGAATAAGGTACATCAAAGAAGTCTTCAAAATAATCTTTACTTTTTGCAAGAGAAATGCCTAAGGCTGACACACTGATCAGGGAATTGTCTGTAACTACTTATCAGGAAAACTCTTGGAATAGTCATTTCCTAAATAAAGGCCTTTTCAGGTGCCTGCATCTATTCGGAATTCATTAAAGCAAAGATCCTGTGCCTTTTCCTTGAAGAAGTTGAATGGAAATGGTTTACTATTTTTATTTTGACTTTTATGAACACGAGTAGTGACAATATTCCTCTCTTCTTTGGTTTCCTCAGGGCAGCCTGGTGCTGCTGTGCAAGTAAGGTGGAGATAGCAAGGTAGCAGAGTAGCTTCCTCTCCCATCACACAACACAGGGCATAGCTATTTCTAACTCCTCTTTTACCTAAAGTTATGCCTCTGTGCTACTCTGGCAATCTAAGAGGACCCTCTCTGAGCAGGGTACCTGACTAATGCTTTCTTGGTTTAACTTCTAGGTTGCTAAGGCAAATCATACGCAATATAGTCAGCTGGTTGATAGCAGAATGGTTGCTTTTGAAAAGAGGCGTGAGGCCACTGTTCTCCTAGCCAACATCTCCCATAGCATTCTCATACCCTCTGAGAGCAGTCAGAGGGTAAGTAGCCTAGATTCTGTCTCTGTGTCTCCACCAGCTCCCCAAGTATCACGTTAAAACATTCTCTAAGATGGACATGTCTCTGCACTTTTTGTGCAGAAAAATATTCAAAACTTAGTCAAAACATCAGGTATATTTTCAGTGAAATGCAATTTGATATGCCTGTAACCAGAGCCTCAGTGGAGAACTACATAAATCTTGTTTCTGGACCATGATGAATTTAGTTATGATAGATATGCGATGTCACAGACCATGAGGACTTAGGGGTTTCTAGGCATGGTCTCAAAAGAGCTCTGGATGCCCAGCAGACAGCAAATGGGCATCCATGTCTTCTGATCTCCTTCCGGGATAAGTATCAACTGAAGGGAGGACTCCAGGTCACAGTTTTCTAACAGAGACACCTGTGTTAGTCCTATACCTGACTTTATGCAGCCAAATCTTTATCAAATCTTCCAGTTGCTTAAATTTAATTATCTTTATTTGTCAGACTGGGAAATCAAGACTTTGGTAAGCAGCTTTCCCAAGCCAACATATTCAGACAACCATCTCCCCAGGTCACTCTGAGACAAGCAAGAGTCATTTGATTTAGGTTTCTTATTTGAGGATTTAGGCCTCAGGAACTTGATGAACAAAGCTCAGGATAGTTAAAAAGCTCCTGACCCCTGACCCAGCATCCTGCTACCCTGCTGGTACCACTGTTCACATCCATTTGAAGGAGAAATAAAATCACTCCAGCGGACTGTTTGTGGGAATTTGAGCTATTAGAGCACTTTCACTACTTAATTTCCAGGAGCAAGCACTTAAATTAAAGCAGAAACAAAAACCTATCCTTACTCATGTGAGGCCCATGAGAAAAAAATTACTCCACTATGTTCTTCCTTACATGGATTGTACATGACAATACCAACACATGCAAATTAAGGAGACGCTTGTTATTTCCTTTTTCAGGAAATTATTTTTTCATAAGTTATTATAAAGTATTTTATTGAATCAACCCTTAAATGTCTTCCCTGTAGTGCCACAGCCCCAGTCACTTTCTTTCGCCTGAGCACTTTGTTCTTAGCCCATGAATAATGACACTGAGCAATTACATATAAACAATACCTCCTGCTTCAAAGCCCAGAAACTAATCCGATGGGGCTTTTCTGTTTTACTCTTGAAAGTTGGGGCACCCCTGAAGGGAAGAATGTGATACCTGACCTTAGTAATCTAGGTAAAAGGCACAGTGGACTTTCACAGTGCTCCAGTTGCTCATTTTGCTTAACCTTGTAAAAATTTTATAGTAGGCTAGTGGGATTGAAGCCCCCCTGAATTTCTGAATTGTTTTACCCACTGCTATTGTAGTTACTAATGAGGAAATGTCAGCATTTGTTTATGGCACCACAACACTATATGATTCCTTCATGAGCTGTACAATTCTGATACTTTTCACCTCATTTAAAAAACTTGTTTCAAAGAGACCTTGGATAAATTTTGCAGAGCTGCAGTTGTGAACACAAGAGGTGAATCTACTGACACAGCTTCAGCAGATGCTTTTACTACTGTTCATTAACTTTAGCTCTGCTGACATCAGAATTATATAAGGAACATAAAGGAAATTAAAAAAAAAAAAAAAAAAAGACTCATGCAACTTGATTTCTGCTGTGTCATATCCCACTGTTTTGCTCTTTGTACCTCAACAGGCTGGCAATCAAAGGGACTATTGAGGTCACAGTACAGAAATTAATGGAAAGGGTGCAAAGTTGAAAATGCAATTATCTTTCTCACTTCCAAATAGAATTACAAGAGTAACATCACTGAGGCTATAACAGAAAATGCCTTTTAGCATTTATTCTGTTTGATTTGGCAAAGATGTTCTTCCCACTCCTTTACCTGTTCCTTCCCCCTTCCCATCCATCTTCCTCTTCCTTTTCCCCTGCTCTTTCCTTTGTAGTGAGATTTAGATTTTTTTTTTTTCAGAAAAAGGGTATATTTTATGTGTTCAATTTAAAACCAATTAATCCCTTACTTCATGTTCATGTCACATAGAGTACTTGAATCTTCAGATTTTTATTCAGTTTTATGGATATTCACTTAATCTAAAGCCACAGTTAAATTCTCTGTTTTTCTACAAAATATATAAAATCAAACATGGTAAAATCAACAATTGAGAAAACTTTTTATTTTTCCTTTCTGCTTCAATTTATGAGCTTGGGAAGGGGAAGAAGCTGTGATATGGGGGAATTAAAGTATCACTCACAGGTGCTTCTGTGAGTGATTTCTGAGTACAGGAAGCCTTGAACTGTTCAGGATATTCTGAATAAGCAGATGATACAAGACATAAGAAGAAAGGCTTTTTTTGGAACTTGCCAGAAAACACATTTGGGAAAAAAAAAAAAAAATACTGTTTTTGAATTTAAAATGCACTTCTTTACTGTCTTTATATTGATGATATCTTTATTGTTTTCCTCCCCTACTTTATGCTTTTCCATTTGGTTTTTGATCATATCTATTTCCAGCACATTCCTACAGCAAGCGTCTCAAATATTCATCAGTTATTAAATTGTTTTTCGTAGATCAATCAGGTTCTAATTACTCTTATTTTGAGTAACTGAATCCAACACTATCAACAGTACTATCCTACCACCATAACTCTGTCGAATCTAGTGGAATACTTTCTAATTTATTCCAGTGAAACAGCAAGGACAAGCAGCCATACGACCTCTTTTGAACCTGATCCATTTAGGAATGTGGGTGCTAACAGGTCAGATGTTACAAAACAGAAATCATGGGCATAACAATCATTTTGGAATTCAGGTGTTAGGACATAAACATTCTACATGAGCATACTGCTTGAGAAAAATGATCAAAAAACAAACAAACAAACAAGCATGCACAAACTGGATTGGATTGGAAACTTTTAACAGGAAATACTAAGCCCAGAAGTATCTAAACCCTCACCTTTTCTTTGAAGATTGAACTCCTCGGTTAAGTCAGGATGTAGAATCTGTTGTCCTCTCTTGGAAAAAAATCACTGAAATAATCTCAAAAGTCTTTAAATGCAGGTATTAGAGGAAGATTTTTTAGATGATAGACTTTCTTGCAACGGCTCACAAAGTCTCACAAAGACCTTGCTTCAGTTCCTTTCTCCAGCAGAAAATTAAAATAAAAATTCACATACCTGAAAAATGTGTGAACCACAAACCAATAGGGTGGTTTTTTGTTTATTTTTCATTAAAGAATATTCAGCGTATTAAACATTTCAACATATACTTTAAAATGTTCACATTTACAACAACGATAATTGTACAATCTTATTGGCAACAGGAAAAATTTCTTAAGAATTTTCAACACCAAAAAATATGGATCACCTCTCAGGGCATAGACTGACACAGTTCTATAAGATTAACGTTTCTATTTAAAACTCTGTGCACTTCCAGGTATTGCTATCAGTTGCAAACTCAGTGCCACTGAATATCAAAACTTTGTGTTTAGCTAAACCATTGGCAATCACCTTGGTTTTAACTGTATTGCTGCCTATGTGGCAGAATAGAGACATATCAAATCAATCACCGTATCTTTCCTTTCAATCATTACTCTTAGATTCTTAGGGGACACAGAGATGGAAAATGAGCAAGTAAAAGGAAAGAAGGAGAAATAAAAAATTCAGGTCTGTTAACACTCATAAATCCCCAGGCTTTTCTACAGATTAAAGGCTCAGGCTAAGGGGATAAAGTTAATCTTAAATTTAAGTCAAGTCACTTTTCTTTTCCACATCACAGTATTTTTTGTAGCAATAAATAAACATTCTTTCATTTGTTCTAAAAAATTTTTATGTTGAGTGATCTTTGCAGAGCATTTGTCAAAAAACTTCTAAAGCTAGACTTATTCTTAAACTCCTAGTAGAAGTCCACGCTCCTGAATATTCAGAAACTCAAAATGATACAATAGCTAGAAGAAAGACAGACAAAAGTTAATTATTTTAAAGGAACAAGCATTTATTATCACCACTCAAACTTCAGCAAAAGCAGATGTGAAGTAATTGTGATATAGATTGAATGGTTCATCAAGATCCTGATAGGTGAGCAAAACTTAAGAAACAGGGAAAGCTAGTTATAATCTTGAAAGCATTTCCTTTAAAAATCTTCAATGAATTGAAATATGAATAACTGAGTTAATTTGTGGACATGGAAGATGCTTAAGAGAACATTTCATTTCTTGGTACAGCTTTCATATTTTTAATTTGTGTGGTATTTAATTATCTTACCCACAATGCAACACACTTTACTCGTTATATTTAAATTTACCTCCTCGAGAATGGTTTTAAATTGGATATTCGTTTGGTCTGAAAAATGAATATTTAAGTTTGGAACCACTATACAGATCTAATTTTATGTGTGAATTGCTTTTCCCAAATGCCTGCGAGTGTTAAATTCTGGGATATTAGTGTTAGCATATCTGCATCCTTTTCACACTAGGGAATTTCAGGGAAAAAATCCCAGCTGTGTTAACATTGGTTCAGCTGTGTCAGTGGGAACATGATGAGTTGATCATCTTTCCAATTTTAATACAGAAGTGAACTGTGAATCCACACTCTTTTTTTTTCTTCCTCCAATTTGAAAACTGAATGCCTTGATGATTGCCACGTATTCAAATGCCCTCTTCAAAACTACCTAAAACACCCAAACATGTTGTCAGATAACCCACATAATTTCATAAGGAAATGCTGCCATTTTCCTCATAAAACTGTCATTTTTACGACATCATGTTACATTTTGCCATTGAGTTCATCTTTCTCTTTGGTAGATCATAATTTATTTTTTGAAGAAATGGTTCATCATAGGAGTTCTCGGCAACAGAGAATTATGAAAGATAAATGAGAGGTAAATAATGGAAAATGCAGACATATGTACAATATCCCGAGCCCCTCAGACCTTATTTTGGGGTTGGAATTAGATGGTCTTTGAGGTCTCTTCCAGCCCATTCTATGATTCTATATTTGAAGTGCAAGAAAGAGGAAAAATTTGACTTTCTGAAACCACTTCCTCCATAAAATTCAGAAAAGGCAGAAATACTGTTATTGAAAACAGTCTTAATGGCTAATTTTCAGCCACTCTTAATGTCTCTACTCTGTATTGTAGCACAGGTGAAATGGCGATATTATGAGGGGGATCTTTTTCTTGCAATATCCTCACGTACCCAAGGCCAGTGATATAAACTGTACCTGAAAATACTTTATAGCATTAAATAATGCAGGCTCACAGATGCTTGCTTTTTTTTTTTTTTTTTTTAAATTTCAGATTCACTGTGTAGCTTTACAGCAAGAAAACAAGAAAGAACAGCCATGTTGTGAAATATTATTTCCCAAACTACATTGAATGAATAAAGTGGAGAATTCAAGAAAGGTCAAGAAAGCCACTGGAATGGGAAAGGCTCTGTTCTGCTGTTGCTCTGCAATCACTCAAAGCCAAGAAGTCCTCACATGGATCTGTTTTATTCACTGATGGAAATATCTTTGTTCAGCATTGCATAATGTGAGTCTCAGCAAAACGACTGCTTCTGGTGGGACCCTTATAAATATACCACTCTGCACAATGGGAAGGCACACAGGAGCCTGGGAAGCTGATGTTGGAAACCCAGAAGCCACTGTCTGTGTGCCCCATTTCACCCTCAGTCTGGTGTTTATTCCCTGGCTATGAATGCAAACAGAGACCTTGACTGACAACATAGAACAAATCTAAATTAAAGACCGAGCAAGCAAGTTATATCACAGTTCAGGGAAATAAATGTTTTCTCTAAGTGTGGGTAGTTCCCTGAAAGACAACTGAACAACCTGAAGTTAAACACATGTTTGCTTGAGGGGGTGGGTCTTGGACTGTGTGAGATCTGATAGCAAAATGCCTGTGTTGTTATTTATTCCTATATGCAGTAAGTAGACTGCTGTATCCCGAATAAGGTAATAAATAATAAAGAAAAGCATGTCTAAAATTCAACAAAGTTGCAAATTCTTACTTTTATGATCATCCCATTTCATGCCAGCAGAGTGACATTGGTAGGGTTGGGGATTTTTTATGTCTAATGGGCATATCCAGCCTCCTGCCAAACATGCTGCATGCCAGATGAGAAGCTGCCAGGTTATAAACTTCAAAGGTCTTGTTATCCGGAGGAATAAGAGTTTGCTCTCAGGCTACTTTTTGCAATGTTATTAACAGATTCATTGCTACCTTACAGAGTAGATTCATGAGCACCTTCAGTGCTGTCCAAACCTCAGAGATGGATCCAAATGTCCCTGATTACATGAAGTTTCCATTTTGACCTCATATAGCTTGGGACAACCTCAGCATTCTCTTTTGGACCCAACAAAATGCCATGGATTTCACTGGAAGATGTCACAGTCATGAGCACAGGGAACACGGTATGATATAATTTGACAAAATAAAGGGTGAGGAATGCAATTTTCTGTTACTATGTGAATTAGAATTTAATCAGAATAAAAAAATATAATACTGTGTTTGAACTTGGACCAGTTCAGGAAAGCTTTTAAGAACATGGACCCCTCTCTCTTCCAGAGATATTTTTATGACCCAAGACAATAAGTACTCAGACAACCATTAACATTCATTGAACATGAGACTCAAAAAGTCTGCTGAAAACTGTGAAATACAGTTCTGCAAATATCCTATAAAATACAAAGTGTTCAAAATGCTGTGCATTTTGGGCTAGCATCAAATTCTTTTCAGGAAAATAAAAATTTGACTTTCTTTTTTATTATTATTATTTAGCTCTACATCTCAGTCAAATTAAAAAAAAAAAAAGACCATTTTGAGCTTTTTAAATCATTCTTAAAAGCGTTTTTGAAAAGAAAATTTAAAAGTATGATTTACAAACTGAATTGTCCAAATATGCTGATTGTTTTCTAATATATTTTGTGGTATGTGTATTTTTTGCAAAACAGATATGACTTTATACTAGAGTTCGGTTCATTCGTATCTTCAATGTTCAGTGAAAAATGTTTTAACTAAATAATATCACTGTATTTCATTCAGAAGCATCAGTATATATAATCAGTATTAAAACAATAGTATTAAAAGTATTAAAACTAAAGTATTCAAACATCAGTTTCACCTCAAATCAGGTTTTTATGAAGTAGGCCTGATGTCTTATAAATGAATCTGCCTTAAGTGATGTTTTTACCTGCATCTATCTTCTGGACAACTGTTCTTTAACCCTGTCAAATTTCTCAGGGCTATCATAAACCTTCTTCCATAAAGTAAATGTTTTTCTTTGGTATATACTGTTACTTCTATATGTAAAGTTTGCATCAACTGTGTTATTTCAGGAGACAAAAAATTAAGTGGTAGATACTGCATTGATACTCCCCTGTGGGATCTGGAGCAAATCATTGTACAGTGACATTTTTCTGCTTACAGTGTCAGGTCTTTGAGAAGAAACTGCCTTCATGTTTTATTTCCATATTGCCTCTCATCTGAGACTTCCAGATGCTACTATAATAGAAAGATTAAATAGCAGTACTACCTGTTAAACAATGAATAACACAAGCACTCTGATAAGACATCCATTTGGGATGACGAGGCAAAGCAGTGATATGTAAATAACATTCCCAAGGTCATGTGATTCAATATTTCCAGAGAAAGGATGGTGAGTGCAAGATCCTCATGTCGAGAGTAGGGGTGCACAAGGAATCTCCATGGCCTTCCAGTTAACTCTTGCTGTGTTTGACCAGTTATCAAGCAAAGTGGCTCCAAAGATAGTGGCACAGACAAGGGGAAAACTGGTGGGATCTAACACTTACCCTAGAAGGACACAAGGGGACCTGGGGCTGCACCACACCACAGCTGAAAAGCTGTACTACAAATAAGGAGGAAGCAGTATCACAATACTTCTTTACTAATAATTTAGTAACAAGGAGCATTCTTGGGCACTGGGTGCCAGTCATGTGTACCAACTGAACAGCCCTAGCCGTGCATTTGGCCAGGACCAACCCGCAGTGTTCCAAATAATCCTATGTCAAGATTCATGAGATATTTTTAAAATGAGGTGAAACACCGGAAGAAGATTTCCAAAGAGGTGGTAGATGCCCCATCCCTGAAAACATTCATGGTCAGGTCAGATGGAGCTCTGAGCAACCTGCTCACTGCAGGGGATTTGGACATGATGACCTTTAGAGGCCCCTTCCAACCCAAAGCATTCTATGATTCTGTGTTAGAATGGAATGGTGGATTGAGAACTGGCTGAGTGACAGAGCTCAGAGGATTTTGATCAGCAGTACATAGTCTACTTGAGGACCCACAGCTAGCAGTTATCCAGGGGTCACTGTTGGGTCTAGTCTTGTTCAACATCACCAGTGACCTCAATAAATGGACTGAGTGTACACTCAGTAAGTTTGCTGATGATACAACGTTGTGAGGAGTGGCTGACACACCAGAATGCAGTGAGACATGGACAGGATGTAGAGTTAGGCATAGGTCCTTTCCAACCCCTAGCATTCTGTGATTCTGTGATTCTCCGATTCTACTGTGGATTAGGAGCCATTCTCAGTTAACCACTTGCCTCCTGTCAAATGCTCAGTTCTAAAGGGTAAGGGGTACATGTAAGGACATATGGCATTTCCTGACAGTTGGGCTGAAAAGCAGAGATTGGTCCAATGCATGCTTAATCTTCTTTTACAGTTCTTAACACTTGCAAAACACAAAGCTCAGACCTGCATTTATGACACTTTGAAGGTCAGGCCATATCTGACCGCAAGGAGATTTCACTTCTAATTTCACTGTGTTAGTCAGGGGATTGCTACTCCATCGCTCTTCAGAATACCTTCACTGGGTCTCAGAGATGCCTCACAATGAGAAAGGAACTACTTTCATCTCCAGGAAAGAAGTAGCCATCCTGCTAATTATGCACCATGGCTAACAATGGTAGATTGGTCCGACCTTATCTGTATGGTACTCCTCTAACAGAGTCCTCATGCACACTCTGACTGCTGTCATCCTCAGGCAGTTGCTTGGCAACACCAGCATCTTCAATATTCAGTCGCTGGGCATTAGGTAATAAACTCACCAATGAGGCTACAGCTAGCTAATTTCCTCTGCCGCTTGCAGCAGAGGATAAAGTGAATCTGTGGTATCTTAGTGATATCTCTAAACAACTGCCTGAAGACGTTCTTTTGTTACAAATTGAATTCCTCTGTTTCAATTGACAGCTCCTTTACCCCTAGTCGGGTGTCTCATGTTTGGAAATAAACAGAGACACAGAGCACCTGAGGAGTTGCTGTGTCTATCTGTGAATCCACATAGGACCAAACAGTGTGCTAGCTGGTAATCGGCAACTGCATGCCTGACATTGTGCAAGGTATAATCTATAGCTGGCACTTGCTGGACAAAGACAAGCAGTACAAACTGAACTGTGCAGGATGATAAGTAACTATCACATTTTCTGACTGGGATGATGATATTGATGGAAAGGTGAAATGCTGAGATTTGGAAGACATCTCCATCTAATGCGAGCCTGAGCTAGCATATCCCCCCTTCCCCCTTTCTCATGGAAAACAGTATGCTTCTTTTCAGGGAAAAGACAGGGCACAATCAGCAGCCCAGGATACATCCCTTAGTCATTGTTTTTGGTGAGCTGGTAAAATGAACTAATTGATCATCCTCTGTTTGCCAAGAAATTGCTTAAAACCAGCTTGAGTGATCTGTGGCTACTCATGGTATATTTCACAGAAAGCTTTCATGTTGCCATTACTGGGATTTCGTGCTTGATGATACTATTGGATAATCAAGTGTACTGGATTTCTCAACTGACATTTAGACACACACACACACACACAAGTGTGAACTACTCCCGTAACACAAAATAAACAAACTGAATGAACAAGAGTGGAAGAATTTAATGCAACCTATTATTGGCTCATCCAAAATAAGGTATCTAGGCTGAGTTACTCTCTGGGCTCCTTCATGAGTCAGTGGAGAAGTTGGATGGAGTGTTTTAGAAAGGAGAATACTGTTTATCCTTCCTAACCACAGAGAGGATCTGAGTCTGGACACCTAACTTTAAATAGCTGATGTTAGTTCTGCTGCATACTACCCACATTTCTGTAGATGACATAGCACTCTTTGTTGTGCCAAACTAACTTTTTCTGAGGAAGGTCAGAGGGGAAAGAGAGAGAATAAAGATTAGTTAGATAACTGCTATGCACCACAGCTTTCACGTTCAGATGAGCAATTTGTTACCTGTGTCTGATTTTATGACTCCACTATGAACAGACATCTGGATTTTTTTTTGTTTAAATATTGTTGTTTAAATATTGTCAAATGGATCAATGCTGATTCTAGAGAAGGTGGACTGGATATGCACATGCATGTGGAGGCTTCTTACTGAAAGTCTTGATTCTGTGCAGATTCTGGGTCTTATGTATTTAAATAATGAATAAGAACCTAAGGACTATTGTGCTGAATCAGATTAAACATTTATCCCTATTGTTTCTCTCTCCAGCAGTGGCCAAGAGCAATTGCCTAGGAAAAAGATCTAGCACCACGACGTTTGACAGCCAGAAACTGAAGGACTTGTTTGGTCAGAGACTGTATTGATACGTTTGTGCTTAGGAATCTCTGATGGCCTTTTCTTCTGGAGTAAATTTTCTTTATGATAAAACCATGTAAGTGTTGTCAAAAAGTCATTTGAGATTTCCTCATTTTGAACGCTACCTATAAGAATGAGAGAAAGAGTAGCCATGAGTTCTGATAGAAAAGGTTGTGAACTCCTACAAGGAACTGTGTCCATCTTGCAGGGTGGAGTCAAGATGATCTCATCATCCCAGTCATAAGAGACACCTATTCATCCAGATAAGATAAGCTAAGAAAATATTTGAGGATGCAGGTTGCTGTGTAACATCAGCATAGCATTGCTACAGCTATTAGATATTCAAGCTAATCACAAGGAAAATGTACTGCCCAGGATTTCACTAAGTGTGCTTTGCAGTGTTTCTCCATCACATAAATGAGAGTATGATTGCAGGCATGAGAAGCTGAGGTGATGAAAGGAAAGCTAACAACTTCAAATATTGATGCTGGGCCATGTGCTGCCAGCACAGCAATTCTCCCCTGACACTCAAGAAGAATATTTTGAGTCCTGAGAGGTGCTGAGCTTGAAAGGTGCAGCTATTTCTGAATGAAGGGTACTTCAGAGCTCTGAGATCTTTGATGCTCTCTCTCCTTGCAACCCACAGCAGGAAAGAAGTATACCTCTCCCAATGCTGCGTATATCCAGAGAGATTTTTAAAAGAAACAAGTTTCACAGACAGCCCCAGTGCTGGATGACTGAGCATCATAGCTTGTACCAGATGAAGGGAAATGTCAAACCCCGTCAATGCTCTGCTTATGAGGATGGACAGCAACCTGTATCTGTGCAGCCCAGCAGAAATAAAGTGTCATTTAAATCACTTATGTACAGAAATGAGCAATGCTGTCAGCAGCTACTTCCTTCCTCTCAAGTATTTCACCACTTTTGGAAAACAAGAACCAGGATTTATAACCATAATTTCTAATCGTTTGCCAAGCACCCACAGTTGCACTCAGATTTGCCTACACGAAACTCTGAGTAAGTCTGTGTGCTCAAATGGGTGCAGTGAGATTCGTTCGGATCACAAGGGGTATCTATAAGATTTTAAATTTATTAGACTCAAAAATTTCTAGACAAGACTTCAATCTAGAAGAGCAGGAAGAAAAAATTATTTCTTACAGAAGAAAAAGGAAGAATGATGAGGAGAACAAGACATTTAGGGTGTTCTTGTTGATAGAACAACATCGTCATTAAGGGCACAAGATTTGAGGCTAAGATGGA
This sequence comes from Chloroceryle aenea, assembly GCA_013399075.1. Taxonomy (NCBI): domain Eukaryota; kingdom Metazoa; phylum Chordata; class Aves; order Coraciiformes; family Cerylidae; genus Chloroceryle; species Chloroceryle aenea. Next base: position 98,843 of record VWZY01007345.1, on the reverse strand, counting down.
AATGAAGGCAAGGACAGTCATTCAAAATTCCAAAGACAGGGACAAAAATACTAAACTAGTGTATGAAATGCAGTGCTAGTACAAGAATTTTATGCCTTCATTGATAAGGAAGAGAACCATTGTACTATTTGCAGCTTGAATGAAAGGGAGTGGCTGAAATTACTCATGGCGGAGTTGCTTTCTATCACTGCTTCTGTAATTGCCACTTTCACTTCAAATTGACTCTGCACTATTTTGTAGTGACATCATGAATGACTTTTTTTTTCCGCAGTTAGGTCAATAATAAACAATGCTAAGTGACACAAACCATAACCATCCTTAGAGAGCTACAAACAAGTGAATATCTAGTTTAATTTACATCATGCATCTTAATAACTTATCTATGCTGTCCTTTTATTGATAATAGGACAAAAGACAGCATAACATAGCATGTGACAGAAAAATGGGAAGCACACACTGTGAAGTCAGTTTCTGAAGGTATCATGGTCTCCATTCTGGGTGCAGTATTGTGACTCTTAATCTTGGGTTTGAGACATGACCAGGTTTGCAAAGATAATTGTTTGGTCCCCTTTTTATTTAATGCTTGCACATACATAGTTTGCACACATACATGAGTTGCTCTCACAGTTTAGATTATGCTCAAATAAGAAAAATGGACAAGTTCCCTATCTCTGCTTCCTTTACTCATGGGAAGATGAGACAATTTAAGTGCTGACATAAGGGTTTGACTTTTAGAAGATGCTAGACATGTCCCCTTGAAATGACTCTCTCCAGAGGTTCTCCCTTGGGGCGATCAGACTTGTCCTGACATCTGCAAATGTCAATCTGCTGCAGTCCTGTCAACTTCCAATTTCATACCAGGAGGCAAGTGTTATAGTTGCTCCACAGTAACTCTGTAGTCCCTTCATCACCCTGGGATCACCCTGAATTAATTAACAGGTGCCAGAGTGTTTTGACTAATGCTGCAGTATGATTTTTGGGTGAGAGTGTGGACATTTGCTGTGAGGCTCTTCCAGGGTCTTGCTGTGCTACTGGACATTTTGTTTTTATACTCCAGGAGGTGCCTTCTCCCATTCCCACAGACTGTGACTCTCTGTTTGACTCTAAGGGCTGAAATTATGACTTAAGGTTGGATACCACCAAAGATTTCACATAGCCTTGGTATTTCTGTAGCCACCATAACGTGCCACAGCCCTTATGCGCTATCTCAATTATATCTAAAAAGTGTACGTATCATGCAGGACACCACTAATACATGAGTTCAAGCAGAGTAAGAAACATGGAACAACGATTATTAGATGATTAGATAAGGGCTCAATTATCTGTACAAATGCAATGCTACAGTAGCTGATCATAAACTAGCATATCTGAAATCTGCAGCTGAGACTTACAAAACTGTCTAAGGGACTGAGGCACATATCCACCATTAATGTTAATGTGGCTATGTACCCTCCCTTGCTTAAAAAAAATTAACCCATATTTCAAGGGAAAATAATAAGCTAAGTACAGAATAATTTAAAATCTGAAGGTCACAGATATCACAAGGGATTCATGCTAGCCTTTACCACAGTAAAATATCAAGAACACATGCTTTAATGTGAAACTTGTTCCAACTCTAATGCAAAATTAAACCAGTATCTTCAAAATTCCTTATAAAAGGAACTCTGGGGAAAAAATTATTATTATCAACATCACCGTAGAATTTTTGCTTGTGTTTCTGAGTTTAGCTTTATGAGAAGCCTCTTTTTACATTGTTTTTTAGCATAGTAATCTTAGAATGGAATGGTATTATTACTGATGTGGGACAAGAAGATGTAACAGCTGAAGAATTTTATTTTTGCAAATTATTACATTAATTAGCTAGCACTAATAGAGCTTTTCTTCTGAATTACGATGTCACCTGCTTCTAGTGCAATTAAATAATACAGCCCTTATAAAGGTAAAAAATAATCAAAACACGTAACAAATATTAATAAATTTAACTATTTTTTTAATTTGAAGGGTTGTTTGTTTGTTTGTCTTTAATATGATAGAAATAAACATTTCTTTTTTTCCCCCAAGTGATTTTTTTTGCACAATTAAATGATTTTATAAAAAAATTACTCTTGCAACAACTAATTCTTTGTAGACAAAACCTTTTATGAGGTGGGTTTGGAACTGGTAATATAATTTAATATTAAAATATGACACAAATGAAAGTGAATCATTAATATCATTTATAGCGGGACAAATCATGTACATTCACACATACAGTGCTGTTTAAAAAAAAAAGTGAATGTAGCGTATCTTTCAAAAATCACGTGGGAGCTGATTTAGATATAATGTGATACCTTTTTTGAATGGCAGTTGTGCATTCAGCTCTCCTGCCCTCTATCAAAGATTAGCAAAGAGAGGTGTAAAATGATTTTGTGTCAGTCACTATAAAAGGAATCTCTCCATATTCTTTTGATGGGAAAAGCGTTTACTGTAGACATATTACAGGTGAGCAAACCCACTGAGTAATGGGAAACACAAAAACTAACAGAAAGAAAACAGATGTTTTTTCCAGGCATACTGAGTTAGCATATTTTGAACAATGTCAAATTATACAAAGTTACTGCATGTTTAAAAAGGCGCGCATATCTTCATGAGTCCTGCTTCTACTCTTTAGCTTGTTAATTGAATGACTTGGTAAATGCAAGTAAATTAAATATCTGACGAAGGATGGGTCATAGACATCATTCCTTTGCCTTCAGAAAAAAGATATTGGCAAATTTGCTGATGAAGATTAAGCTGATAGGTGCCGAAATAAAAAAAAAAAGTTTGTCAGCTGCATGGTAAAGTTCTTTGGAGACCTGGAATTCACTTGTATACCTGAACAATAAAATGTTTCTTGATGACAGTCTGCCTCACAGTTCATTTGCCTGAAAATCTCTTGGCGGCCATCTGGATCAGGTTTTAATAAAATATAATACTAAATCCCTAATCTGACAGTGATAAGCAGGTGACAATGATTATTCATGAGTTTACAGGGAGAGCAGACCTTGAGAGGCAGATGTGAGTCCTTTCTTTCAGGCCAAATTTCAGTGCTTTGAATGTATTGGAACCACTTTAGAACATAAGGTTTGTTTTATATATATAAAAAAAATGCTACTATAATTAGCTTGACATCTAATTCCTTCTTAATTGTCAGAAGTAGCCCCAATGAAAAAGAAAGAAATGAATTAATTTCTTAAGGCTTGCTGCACATTCATCCTTGCACTAAAAAAAAAAAAAAAAAAAGTTGTTTTTGTTAAATTCATGACCCAAAGTTAATGAAATGACTTGGCCAAGTTTCAGAAGGCAATTGCTCTAAAGTAGGGGATACCTCTTCACTGTTTCATTGAAATAGAAAACTTTGGGAGGGTATTTCACAAGCACTTAATTTTGACTAAACTTTGCTCTCATGAATTAATCTTCATGGCTTGGCCAATGTAGAAAGTCCTTTATTCCTCATGGGCTTAAACCAATATCTTTTTAAGTCAACAGGCAGTTTTCCATTGACTTTACTGCACTTTGGATCAACCTTTACATTTATGAAAATTAAGATGGGAATTTAAGGAAAGGGTTTTATAGGAAGCTCTCTGCTTGAATTTCATCAATGCTATGGAGTTTTTCCAAGTAAAGTTTTGTACCTGTCAGTCTATGCTGCCTTCTTTTTGTGTGATGCTTAATATGGAAATGTAGTGTACATAGGAAGGATTTATTAGAAGTCATCACTCATGCAGAAGAAAACAGCTCATTCACACTTTCATATCTGTCATCTGCATCTAGGGTCTTCCCTCCTGAATTCCACTTTTCTGCTGTGAGCCACACAAAGCCACAGAAGCTGTGCCATGCTGTGAATGTCTTTTAGAAGTTCATGCTTGATATAAGTAAAGCGCTTGCTTTTCTGCCTGCTCCCAAAGGAAAACTTCAATTGCTTCTGAAAAGGAAGAGGCACGGAAAGCTCCAGCCTGAGAGCAGTTGCAGCATTTGCAGACTCCCCTGTTTGACCCCGTTGCATTCTAATGCACAAACTTTATTCCCTGTGGCACAACCTACATGACAAACAGTCAGGCCCCTCATGAATAATTCAAGTGCTAGCAGTTCATAGGAGCAATTTGGAATAAACTAGAAGAACATTCATTTTGGTTAGAGAAAACTTCTCATAATGGAGGCTGTGCACATTATTATCTGAGTGTTGTCACGGGTTATGATTATTTACTTATGTGTAGTGCAATGGCATCTAGATGATCCAGTTAAGAGTGGGAGCCCAGTGATCTGCATCAAGAAACTCCAAGCCTAAACTGATTTCAGCTGTAAAGGCAAGGCAATCAGCTTCCTGTAATCTGGTTGGAGAAGGGTAGTCTCCAACAGAAAAACAATGACCCCAGGTTCCTTCTACTGCCTCAATCAAAGTTCTATGCTGCTTTTCAGCTATGCTAACCTTTTCTTCAGTTTCTTAATATTCCTTTCTCCCCTTCTTCAACTTTTCTTTTGGACCCTGGTGTAAGAGGCAAGAACTAAGCTAAAAGTTATCACACATTCAAAGGTATTTTCTTAACTGTTTGCTTATGTGAACATAAGGGATTACAGAGTCCTGGGCTCTAAATGCTCTTCTGGGATTCAGGAAACTATAGAAACATGATTGGACCCAGGCTATATATTTTCCTCTGGCAGAGGACATAACTGTCACACCATGCAGCTACAAGTAAATAGTCGAGCCATTGGAGGTAATGAGAGACAACAACCCTTTTGGCCTCCCTATCAAGCCCATATGTAATGGAGAACTGCTTCTTCCTCTTTAACACCACAGGATGTGGCTTGAGATACTCAGTTTTAATCTTACTCTGATGCATGAGGTTGGTACAAATTCTGCCCTCAGCCCTCTTCGAGTGTTAACAACACTAATGAAATTACTCTGGGGCTGTCATTTTTCATCTTGCTATTCTTATGATGCTGATCTGCATTGCAGCACTTTTCTTTGCTCCCAAGGACTCAAACTATGCTATGTAGTTATAAGACTATTCAGGAATGGCCTGAAGGCTCAGTCAAACCAGAATCAGTCGGGGACTGACCTTTATTTAACAACCTGGGAAAAGGAAAAGCCAGAATTAATCTTCAAACCAAGTTTTCTTCTTTAACACAGAGAGCCAGTGGGGAAATTATTTGTAGTTGCTAAGGGAGGTTAGTTAAGTCTAACCAGAGCTCTACTCTGAACCTGTTCTCAAGACAGCTAGCCGCAAACTTGGAAGTCAGTTTGAGAGAAGTTCATCTGGAACCACAGAAACCAGGTTTCACAGAAAGCTAGTTTGAAGACTACTGACATACACACAAAATCATGGTAATCAATTCAACTAGTATAAAGCAAGACTGTTAAAAATGTCTCAGTGGTGTGTGCCTCTTATTCTAGATGGGTCATGGAGACTTTACTTGTCTGTGACATCTCCCAGTTTCAAAGACTTCTCATATCCAAGAGTGCAAAAGTGATGTCAGAGTCCCATTATCTGGACATGGAAGCAACAGCTGCTCTCCTTGGCAAAAGAATGCAAATTTTTATTTCAGTATCACTTTAGTCATGTAGCCCCCTTATCAGATGTACTTCATAGCATTTCACAAGGATCCATGCCACAGGCAGCCCTATGAAAGCTAGGAGCTGACACAGAAATTGCCCATTAGACCTCAGAGTTGTTATAGTACCTTCTTTAGATATAGAATAAAATTGCAGAATAAAAAATAAATGAAGAATATGCTCCAGCATGGGTTGACAGTGAAAATAGGCTACAGTAGCATATAAAAATGAAAATGACTACAACTATCAGAGACTAAGGAAAAAATAATTAAATCTGTGTCAGGAGATTACAAGCTTGCACATTGCAGCTTTCCAGAGTTTTTATGGAAATAATAGATAGAAAAATTCCCCACAGCAGAAACTGAGAAACTTCTCAGGAAAGAAGAGACCCGTTATCTAGATGTACATGCCATAGTGCACACAGAACTTCCATTGTTTAGTCCTAAGGATGTTGTAGGCCCTGCAGTGCTTCATGGCAGAGCAAACTCACCTGCCTTAATGTCGTAGGTGAAGAAAATATTTATCTCTCTCCCAGAGCTACTCATCCACTGTTTGGCACTAACATACTCTGCCTTGATTTTATCACAAGTCCTCTATAAATGAGTTTTTGGTTCCGCCTGGGCACCTGCCATCAGTCCCACCTACTAGTTCATATGCACATCTCTGAAGCATGAGCCAGCTGTGGTAGTGCTCTGGAGCTATCCTGAAGTAGTCATGGACAAAAGTCAGCAGAGATCATACAAAGTCCAAGTAGATCTCACTGCATGTAATTAAATAAATCTAAGATCATCTTTTTAGATGGTTCCGCAGTTAGAGATAAGTGCTTTGGAACTGGTTTTACAGCATGGGAAATGGTAAAATAGTTTTGGCCCTGTTTTGTAACAAAGTACAACACGAGCAGTGACAGAAAACAGCTGCTGTTACAGGAACAGCCAGTTCAGATAGTTACTGGGAATGGGACAACAGAACTCAACAGGTTGGTGCAGATATAGATAGTTGTTTCATCGGGCTTGCCTTAAAATGACTATTAATCCTTACTGTATTATAATATATACCTAGAATGTATTTGGTTGCAGGCATTTGATTCTTATCAACTTCTAATGGCTACAAGTCATTAATGTAAAAAAGCATGGAGTATCTAGCTATGTGGGACTGTTATGGGTCTGTACCCTCTGAGAATGGTTCTGATACTTACAAAAATCCCTGTCAAAAGGAAAAAAAAAAAGTAAAAGAGAAGAACTAATTTTCTTGTCCTCTGTCTGCTTTTACACTGGCACACTTCCAAGGATCACTTGGAACCAATGGAGCTGGCTATGATTAAAGAGCCCATGCACACAAACAAAAAACGGATTACACAGCAGAGCAACAAGACCAAAGACCATTTGAAATGGATTGCTTACTCAAAAGGAGCTGTTTCTTGGAAGGGACACGGCTGTGCTAGTTAATAAGTACTGTTGAAATAGATGTCTCTATCATAACCTGTTATTTATTTTGCATCAAGAAAGCAACAGTACCTGGTGAAGTTTGGGAAGAAAACACAACATTGCAAATTGCTTTTCTAGAGCTGAAGAGAGCTGATTTACGGAGAACATTGCTCCAAAATTGCACTTCAATATAACAGTGGGGGTGAAGGGAAAAAGGAGATGTATTTGTAATATTGCTGACTACACTGCTGACAGGGAAATTTTTCTGGAGGAAATAATTTTTACAGTGCATCTGAAAAAAATAAGCAGACAGCTATCTCCTGAGATCAGATCGGTTAGAATACAAGATCTTGAACACATAAATACAAAAGAAATTTTCCTTTGGCTACAAAGGAAAAAAGCAAATGGAAGCCTCTAATTAAAAATGAAATCATGCAGCTCCAGTATTGAACATCAGGTCATCTGCATGATAGTGTATCATTAATGAAGAGTTCTAGGACCCTCGCAGGTACTGGTATTCCAAAAGATCAGTCTATAGATCATAAGGGTTCATTTCCATGGTAGAAATTGGTGTTTGAAGTTATTTTTCCTTACTGGGCTGTGAAATGTAAAGAAAAGGTAGTACATCAGAGCTCAGCTGAGAATGGTAGTTGACTATGCTTAAAGTTCATCACATGGATTACAAGTATAAATAAAGAGTAATTATTTTCTGAATCTAGAATTTTAAATTATTAAAAGTAAAATTTTATCGATTCATGTATTGAATGCCTATTTTGCTGTTGGGTTTTTTTTTCTCCATGGAAATAGCTACATGTTGCCTTGATGTATAGAAAAGGATTATGTTCTGAATAGCAATATTTTAAACTTAAATTTTCCATTTTCATATTTCAAAAATTGAGTTCACCTAAAATGAAAATGAACTGAAAATTATTTCAAAGCAAATTATGTCTAGGAACAGAAAAATATGATCTTCTCTAGGAAAAGAAAAAGATTAAATACCAGGAGGAGTTTCTCGACATTGTATTACTTGTTAGAACTAACAATGAAAGTCCTGTACTCTTTGTATGCTAATGACCAAGATGTTGCTATAAAGATTTCCATAGACAAAGTAGAAAAAAAATTGTTTAGTATGCAATTGTTGATAATTCCAAGCTTGGCAGCATTTCAGTGAGATTTCCTCACTATTAGGGGGGAAAACCACAGCTTTTACCCCTATAAAATGTTTAGGTTTTGGTGAAGTATGAAAAATCAAAGTCCAGATACTCGCACTGAGTCAGATAGAGTGGAGATTAACATGGAATTTCTCAAATTCTTCTTGTAACTACTAACTTCTGAAGAATTAAATGCTCATTGAAATGCAGCTTGAAGGTGTCTTTCAAACCTCAGGTGAACACCTGTAAAGGGGTCAGTACATCTCTGCCATGGGTTTGGACATTAGGTCTGGTTTAGTCCCAGAAAACTTAAATAGAACATCTGCTCATAAAAATGCATATAAACAGTAGTATAAACTGAAAGAAGGACATTTTGGAAACAACATTCAGTCCATCTCTTTATTTTACACAGTGATGTCATGAATTTTCACATCCTCTGCTAGTTGTTCCTTATAAAGTTCCAGATGTCAGTAACTGAGCAGGCATGTTTTGAACTAATGAATCATCTAGACCTGAGCATACATCTTTTTTTCCCCATGAAATTGCTTCTTGGTGATAAATTACTTTCCCAAAATGACAAAAGGTATTGCTTGATGGTTATAGGTGAGAAAGACACCTAGGGATGAATTTTCTGAAGTTTTGAACTTTTTTCTAATGTCTACTTTTAATATATATGCTGAAAATTGTTGCTTTCTTATTTAGATATAAGCTTATGTCTGTGTAATATAAAGATGAATTAATCCACAAAAATTTTTTGCATCCTCACAGTTTAAGTTCTGCAAGCATACTAAGAGAGCAAATCAACTAGCCATTCACTAAGACTATGTTCCCTGTGATCTTAATATCCACATTCCTCTTTGTTCTATTTTCAAAGCTGAAAATTAATCCCAGTAATGCCAACAGGAATATACTCTTTCTTCATGTTATAATGAAAAGAAGTAGAAGATTCTCATTCAGTATCAGCTTTCATTTTGATAGAAGCAAAAGAAGCAGAAAATTACTCAAATTGTTTTTTGCTCTTCACCTTTCAACAAGAACCATAACCTTGAACACACACCACCTGCATATCAGAGAAAGCTCAAGGAATACATGTCACCTGGAGATCTTTTAGTATTGTACAGTGAGAACAAATTCCAAGGTTAAATATTCAAATACTAACAGAATAAGCTGAGGAGGAAAAAAAAAGAGTAAAAGAAGATCATTTATAAACAAAAAAAATAAAATCCTCTTTAATTCTTCATTAAGAAGCTACATGCAAGGGCTCAATTGGAAGTATGACTTAATTCCTGGCATGTCTGAAATTTGTTTAGAAACCTATATATAGGTAGATATAAAACCTGCAATTTGTATATTATCAAACCATCTCTGGCACATCTATGGCTTCAAACAATTCAGTCACTTATTAACCCTTTCCTCTGGTTTCTAAACCTCAAGAGGTTGTGGTTTGCCTGCAGTTCGTGCACTTATGCCTATGGATCATACATGCAAACTATAGACAACTGCAGCATAGAGATCAGGAAGGAGCAGCACAGGATGAAAAGCAGCCATGGGACTCCTGACTTGAGGTCATTCAAGCATCCTGTTGCACTCCAGCACCTGATATATTCCCAATGGCTCCCATCAAGGCACATTCTGTTGCTGAGGAGTCTGGATACTTTGGGCAAAGAGGTCTGGCCTGAGTTTGGGTTTTGGGGGATTTGTGGGTTTTTTGTTGTTGGTTTGGTTTGTTTGGGTTCTTTTTCTTTTGTTTGTTTATTTTGGAAAAAAGTGTAAGAAAAAATGGACATAAAAATTGTCAGCTAGGAAAACCTAATCAAGCTTGAAAAGCCATTCTACAGTGTTTCTCAGAGAGGATTTAGAAAAAGGAATTGAGAAGGTACTATTAAAAAGATATTTGTTGCTTTTAGCTGGAAAACTGTCTCTAGGTTGCTTGAATCTTCATGTTTTCAGGGATGGAGGCCTTTTCTAAATGTCTAACATTTGTGACCATGGGAAATACAATAGATTTCACTTTTAATAAGCTCCTTCTTTTTACACCCTACTCCTTCCTACTCCAGAATGATGGAACAGCTCAGTTTGGAAGTCATCTCTAAGCATGTGGAGAAAGAGAATGTCAGGAGTGGTCAGCATGGATTCCCAAGGAGAAATCATGCTTGACCAATCTATTAGCCTTCTATGATGGTGTGAATAGCTGGGTAGGTGAGGGGAGAGCACTGGATGTTGCCTACCTTGACTTCAGCAAGACTTCTGACACTGTCCCCCATAACATCCTCATAGGTAAACTCAGGAAGTGTGTGACAGATGAGTGGACAGTGATATGGATTGAGAACTAGATGAGAGATAGAGGTCAGAGGGTTGTTGTCAGCAGCATATAGTCCAGTTAGAGACCTGTAGCTAGTGCAGTTCCCCAGGGGTCAGTAATGAGTCCAATCTTGTTCAACATCACCAAAGACCTGGATAAAGGAAAAGTGTCTCCTCAGCAAGTTTGCTAACGATACAAAACTGGGAGGAGTGTCTGATACACCAGAAGGTTTTGCTGCTATTCAGCAAGATCCGGACATACTGAAGAGTTGGGTGTGGGCGTCCCAATAAAATTAAACAAGGACAAGTGTTGTGCCCTGCACCTGGGGAGGAATAAAGCCATGCACAAGTACAGATTAGGCGTAGACCTGCTGGAGGTCCATGGACCACTTTGTCCTAGCAAGTCCACATCTGGAGTACTGTGTCCAGTTCTCAGCTCCCCAGTTCAAGAGACACAAGGAACTACTGGGGAGAGTCCAGCAAAGGAATACACAGATGACTAGAGCATCTTTCTTACAAGGAAAGGCTGAGAGACCTGGGTCTGTTTAGCCTGGAGAAGACTGAGTGGGGATCTGGTCAATGCTTATAAATATCTAAAGGGTGGGTGCCAAGAGAATGGGGTCAGGCTGTTTACAGTGGTGCTCAGCAACAGGACAAGGGACAATGGGCACAAAATGGAACATGGGAAGTTTCATCTGAACATGAGGAAAAGCTTCTTTAAGGATGACGGATCACTGGAACAGGCTGCCCAGGAATGTTGTGGAGCCTCCTTTCTGGAAAGATTTAAAACCTGCCTCAATGCAGTCCTGTGCAACCTGCTCTGGGTGATCATGCTCTAGCAGGTGGGTTGGAACTGATGATCTTCAGAGGTCCCTTCCAACACCTACCATTCTGTGATTCTCTTCTTGGTCTCACTAGACCTGAGCACTGACAACCTCCTTGCCTAGGTCACTTCTGCCACCCCAGGCTTTTTGTCCGGCACAGGGTCCTCACTCACCCTTTCTGGGTGGAACCCTCACAGTTTCTCCTGGCAAGGCCTCCCAGCTAACCCTTAGGCCATTCTCAAAGGGAGTTTAAAAATTGGCATCAATTTCCCATGAAAGCCAGGCAGTGAAGAGACACCTGAGGTTTGCTACACCTGGTGACTTTCTTTTGCTGGATACCTGTAAACCACTACATTTTTTTTAAAAACACCCTGTTTCAATATTTGCTTCTTTAAGGACATTTATGTCTCCCACTGTTGTGCAACATGGATATATGGCTTAACTTTGACTAAAGCTTGGTGAAAGTTTTTGGCTAATATTTCCCTGGGGAAATTATTCAGTGAACAGCAAAATATATGAACTAGTCAGACTGAATTTACAGGATAGGTTGAGCCACAAAAGGCTTAATGTAGTCCTCTCACAAAAAAAAAAAAAGCATTGTTATTTTAAAAAAAAATTGATGTTTATATTTTCTTAATTCAAAATTGTATTTCATCTAGCAATCTTTTAAAAACTTGTTTTAAAATAAACAAACCAACAAGACAATTTTAGCAATGCATTTTTTTTAGGTGAAATGAAGAAAGTAATTTGACCCAAGATAATTTCATTGATGGTAAAAATGTTTCTTTTACAGTCAACCCAAAAATATTTTTTCTTTACTTTCAGAAATACAAGAAAAACAAAAGATTCACTATTTACACAGCTGCTTTTCTGACACATATGCCCCAGTCTCAGGGCTACATTTCTTATTCCTGGCTGGACTTCCCATGAACATTCCACTAGTTAATAGCAATAACATGGGTTGATTCAGGTTTGAGGTGGGCAGGTAGGTGGTGTTTACTGGACTTTTGCCCACTGTTATTAGGCCTGAATAGACTCAATTTTGTTATATACTCAGTTTTTCAAAAATTGGTTAACATTTGATGCTGCAATCTGTTTTTTATTTGGATGGAAGAAAGGTTCATGATACTAACATGAGACGTTAATACGTTTCCTACTTCAGAAGGTTTTATTACTTCCTCACTATTCTCATTTTATATTTTTAAGTAGCATTTTTATAGAAGTCTTGTTCCTGGCCTAGTCTATCTTACTGGCAGTTCATGTCCTCATTTTTGGAAATCCACTGCATCAAGCTGTTGGACTGCTCTAAGGTTTACCCACAAAATTTGCTTACTGAGCTCTGGTGAGATACTTCAAGTTAAGTTTCTTAGTTTTGGAATTTAATACTGCTGAATCTGTGGAGTTGGCATGCTTCACTAGGATTTATTCTTACATTAAAAAAATAAAACTGAAGTTTTCTTTAGCATTCAATCACTTTCACACCAAAAAGCTCTTCCTCTTTACACCCACACAGCTTGTCCAAAATTTATTGCTTTTTTTCTTTTGCACCTTCCCATTTTAACTTCTCTGGATACTAACTTACACTCCAGTAATTCTCACCTTTCACTACTATACTCACTTTATTTTACCATTTTCTTTTCACTCATCCACTAAACATATTTCTCTGCCACTATTTTCCTTTCTCACTGAATTCCTGGTCTGAATTTCTGTACTAGCTTCCCATACTTCCCCTGTTCCCACCACCTCTGCATCCTCTATGGAGCTGCTTTAGGCTCCAATATTTCTACATTTATGCTTTTGTCCTCATGTTAATATTCTCTTCAATGCCTTTTCTCCTTCGATTTATAACTCTGAAACCTTTATGTAGAATTTTTTCAGTGACTATCTTTCTCCCTTTGTTAGTAATTTTCTTATGTTTCTAACACTTTTCAGATGCACATACACTAACATCACCCTTACTTTACCCAAAAGCTACAACCACCCCTTAGATGACCAATTTGAGTAACCACAATAACTAGATCCCAGTCTGCTTTGTTCACTCTATTGTGATACTTGTCCTCTTAGCCTTGTCTTTCCCAACAACTGTTTTATTGAACTTGTAGATGTGATCAGGACAGTGGGTCAAAAAGCACCGAAAAGGTAATTTGGAGAATATTTACAGTTTATCTTTAAGGCATCTTTCCTGCCTCTCATTAGAAATCTAGTTTTCTTTTGCTTCTTCCAGGGGATTATGTTTAGCAAAAGGATCACTGCTCCCAGTTAGAGTACATACTCCCTATGCTTAGCCAGGACAATCCCTGGATTTCTGTCCATAGTACTTTTACATACTGGGTGGAACAAGGGCCCATTGAGTAATTTGAAGGCCCACGACAAAAGGATGTGAGTAGTGACACATTAACTTAATCATTGCTAACAATAAACTCATATTTACAATGTAACCAGATAAAGGAGGAACTTGCTGTATCACATAAAAAAAAAAAAATAGGAGAGAGAAAAAAAAAAGAAAAAAGAAGATATGATCATGTTATAGCTTCCATCTGTTCAGACGCGGAAGGAGATCTTCACATGACATTTAGAACAAACACAATATTTGTTTATCCAAAAGAGACTATTGAATTCTGCAGCCCATTCCTCAGGCGCATCTTGCTGAGAGTGCCTGAGCTGCAGGATACCACTCCAAAGGTGACCTCATTCTGAAAGCTGAACCCAAATGAATATAAAAATATTTGTTTATTGAAATGTGTTGTAGCAGTTTTCAAAAAGTAACCTAGTGAGATTTGCAGTAGAGGAAAAAAGGTCTATTATAGTTACTGCTCAGCTTGGTATACTATGCATCAACCTAGACTCCTTACAAGGCTTTCAAATTGTTTTAGGGAAAAATAAGATGACTAAAATATATATCACTTCTACAGAACCATTTTGTGTTTTCATTTATATCAGAATAAATTAAGAGTAAATCTAATGAAGTCAATAGTGTAAAAGCGAACAAATTGAGCTCTGAAGCTTCTCATGTTTTGTTTGCCAAGTGTTTTCATGCTAAGCTGGCAAACGGACAGTGACAGGATGTACAGGTTTTAGGAGCCCTTTGGCAGGCACCAAAGAAGCCCTATTATACCCCATGATAATACAGCCATTTGCGAATGCTACCAGAACTGGACTTCCTAGCCAGAAGCATAGTGGTTTCTCTCACTGGTTTGTTATCCTCACATGCTTACTTGCTCAATTGTAAGGAAAAAGGCATCCTGGACGTTTCCTTGAGGTGGCAGTTGGGATTGAATGAGAAATTTTTCACTAAACCGCAAACCTGAAGGAAGAACATTAAATAGAAACTACAAAGAAGGGTCATCTAGTCTTTTCCTCCTCTCCTCAAACATGGACTCAAGCTCTCTCCAAACTCCCACAGTATCCAGGGTCATGGTTCTTTTATTCAGTTAGAACAGATCATTTCCTTTTGGAGATAAATTTTCAACCTTACATTAAATTTCTTGTATTATTTATATAATTTATATATTTATATAAACCTTTACATTTGCTGAAATAATATGGAGTCATTTGTCATATTTAATTTCATTTTTGCTTAATGAATAGAGGGTGAGATCTGAAAAAAACCTTCAGCATCTTAAATACATTTTCTGGAAAACCTTGGCTCATAAATCTCAGTTTTCTATCCTGAAATCATTCTTTGGATTGTCACTCCACATGAGGTTGCTGACACTTCTGAGGTAACTCCCTCCAGTGGTCAGAAAACGCTACCTGCCAGGCTACCCCTCCAGCTCCAATGGAAGGCCAAAGGATAAGCAGATCTGCCTGATAGCTTCAGGGGAAGAGTAGTGGTTTATTCCCCCATAGGACCCAATGCAGACATAGGACTCTGTTTCTGACTAAAGTCAGTGGTGACTACCACTTCTAAGAGAGCTGCAGGAGATGTAAGCACTCACTTCCAGTCAAGCCTATCAGGTGGAGAAACTCATTGAAACTCTTACCCTTTTAGCGTCCTCAGTTACCCAGGCACAGGCATGTTCACTGTTCTTTTTAACCATCCAAGAGAGCAAGAGAACAGCCAAACAAGACATGAGTGTGATTGAGACCAAGTGGTTGAGATTGCTATGGAGAGAGGAGTGCCGAGCCTGGTTTTCACCTTGAAACATTCAAACAGCTGGAATGTATCCAAATGCCATCCTTGCATGTTTCTCCAACATCTCCATTGTAATAACCTTGTTTTACTCTGCCTCTTCTGATTTCATTTGACCCATGTCCCCACAGCATCTATGTCCTCATAAGCCAGGTGAGAGGCAGTGCATTGCAAGCTACATTTGGGTCATGTTGCTGCCAGTTGGCTACTTACAAAATGAACAGAAAATTGTGGTCCAGCACGGCTGACTAGAAGGAAGAGTCTTAAACTAGTTCTCATAGCAAGGGAAGAGACCTCTTCAATGCTACCTCAGCTATATTCAAGGTTCATCTCCACTGCCAGTGTTGACTGAGTTGGTCAACAAGGATCAGAAGTTACTGTAGGGACTAACAACAGCTTGCTCACTTACAGTTTTATGAAATCTCACACCACCTAAACAATCCAAAACCACTCATATCCATCAAGATCCTTTCTGTGTTATTACTTGAGACAATGAAGGAAATCAATGACCTCCATCATATCAAAGAAAGTCTTCAGCTCCATAGTTCATCCATGTTCTGTAAACCTTGGACATGGCCCTTTCTCACCCAGCCCTCCATCTCTTTCCCCAAGTGAAGTTAGAACTGAGATTCAAGAAAAAGACTAAAAGGGAGGGAATTATCAGCATTAACTCTTGTTAGCTGATCTAGGCATCAGCTTATGCCTGCTGTTAGTGTACTGAAACACAGAATAAAGCTGCATTTCTGTAAAACACATTGGGAGCAAAATTGGACAGAAGAGTGTCAGATTGCTGTTATTCCATTCTTTCACACAAAATCTGAAATAACATGTTAACTGCCTTCTGGGCATACAGTAAGCATCCATTAAAATAATCACCATATGGCTCATTTTGGGACATGGTAACTTTCATGTTATTTCATAATCCATTCAGATGAACAATTTCACCATGGACCCTGTAGGACCTTAAAGGATTTTATCAAGTTACTGGATTAAGGCTTTGATAGAGATTCTGAGGGAAAAGCAGGTAGAAATAACAGCTCACACAGCACCTCTGCAGAGTAATTACTGGGTTATATTCTCTGTTCAAATGGGAAAAGGAAATCCCTTAAAATAAAAACTCAGGCTGCTGCTGATTAGCTGACAAGAAGGAAATAGAACACTATGTGCATAAAACTCTATATGCGCTACCAACAGATCCATCATGTCAGCATGTCATTTTCTTATGGTAGCATAGGCTTGGAGAGGAATCTATTAAGGCCCAAACAAATTAATGGAAGAGAAGTATCTCCTGCGTTGCATGATTTTCTGTACACATGGATCACAAGTCTAGTTTTGGGTTGTTATTTTTTTATACTTATCCCTTCATCACTCATGAACTTTACTATGTTATATAGTCAAGGACCAAAATATTTTTATTTTTGCTGTTATCAGCATGTAATTACATCAGTTTCTCCAGCTGCAGGCGTACTCTAGTAAGAATATTCTATATGGGGCAGTTACATCTAAATATTTGAGTTGTTCCAGTTAAACCTGGAGTTTATAACAAGGACTAAGGGCACTATAAATTGAGGGTGAACTATGGTTAACATTCACCTAAACCATCATTACATCAGTAATCATTTCTTTTTAACAGTCTATATCATCTCTATCTTTTTTTTCCCCACTTTTACTCCTTGCAGAGTCATTGAAATGCATTATCTGTTGGAGGACTCCAGTTATGGTGGTGATGGTACGTTAGGTGGGAAGTCCCATGAAGCATGCTAATATGCTCTAATCTTTTAATGATGATGAATATTTGACTCTTTGTAATGGGGGTATTTTTTTAAAGAGGCTTTCCACAAAAAAAATCATCACAATGGTTGTCACAAGTAAGCTTCCCTCCCCTTTGAAAGAACTGACTGTAGTGGAAAAGATAATTACTTAGTTCCTTTATCTCGGAATTATTTGTAATAAAACCTGAAATCGCACCACAAGGTCTTTCATGAGGATGTCATAAATTAAGATGCATCGATGTATTTGGTGCATCTGTTCAGCTCTGCACTTCTTTGTCTTCTGCAAATAGTGCAGCAGCTTCAATACCCAGCAGACAGCATTTACGCAAATGATGTCGTGGTCTGTATCATTAATATTCAGCGATTGTCTGTCATAGACACCTTACTGTACATCTGTTATGCAAATTTATGTTAATTTTTGCTCACTGACAGCTGCCTTGGTTCCCTCCCTAAAATGATCTTTTCCATTTTGAAGTTTGCAATCTGTTCCCAAAAATGTTAATCTAACAATTAACTGAAATTGCTAAACAGAAATTTTACATGTTATGTCCAAAATAGAAACCAGTGTTTTTAAATAGATGGTGAATCTTCTCTTCACATCATTTGTTTTATATGTGATTCAGAGAAGGGTAAACATTGGTCTTTGCACAGCCTGTGTTGAGATAAGTGACAATCTCCCTATACAGTAATAGGTTTTGTAGGAAATGATGCCATCTTGTTTTCACATAGGCTATGGGCATAAAACTGATTTTCCCATTAAAGGCTTCTCTTTGTGAAATTGTTTTCTGGTGAGACTTTGGAAATGGAGAAGCCACTCTTTATTAATATGTTATTAATTTCAACCTTTGATATTAAATAATATGACCATCAAATAAAGGCAGCATGCATTTAAAAAATGTTTCAGAGCAAATAAGACATCATGGCAGCATAATGGATCAGGAAAAGTGAGATATGGGGGTCTTGGAAGATAGATTCAGAATGCTGGGGCAAACAGTTTGACTGGAACTGGACAAATTACACCAAGTGCTCCACAGGAACCAGTGGCCCTCTAGGCAGGTGGTTTACAGAAGAGGGTTTAAGTCTGTTGGGCATTAGGGGAGGTACACAGGGAGAGCCTAGACAGAAAAGTTGTATCCCTCTTAAACCAAAGTGTAAGGAGACTGCTGGCACAGACTGCTCTGCCACACCACTTACATCGGGAGCAAGAGAAACTGACAGAAGCCAGGGAGAGCTTGAGTCAGGCAGATACCTGCAGATCTCTTGTTAGAAACAAAAGGGTATCTCTGTGTCTCAAAGTGGACAGCTCTGAAACTGGGGAGTGAAATGGAGAGGGTCAGGTTTCAGTCACAGTTCAGGCTGTTAGGAAAGGGAATTAAATGAGAGTAGGATCATTGCCCATACTGGGAAAGAAGCCCCTAATTGTCCATATACTGTAGCCAACAGCTTCATAACATAAGTGCTTAACTGCATTGCCTGGAAGTGTAATATGTCCATGACGTAATAGATCTTTCAGAAATCTATGGCCAAATCAGAATTTGACAGAATCATACAGAACCTGACTATAAACTGTACAGAAAGACAGGCTGAAAGAAGTTGTAGACATTAGACATAGCATTACAGGACACGAGAGATGCGGTATCAGTCTTCACCACAGAAAATACAGCCAAGGCACCTATCCAAGCCCTACCCTTATCAGGAAATAAAGAGCAGGCTATGTCAGGCTAAGCTGTCAAAATAAGAGTAGGAAAATTAAACTGATAAATTAAAGAGCAGCATGTCACCTGACTGATGGCATCCCTCCAGGAGATCTCTTAGAAGCATAGCTGCTGTTTCTAACAAAGAATACAGACTAGCTCATTAAAAAACACAGAATGGCAGGATAGCAAATGTTGCCCTTTCCTTCCAAAAAGGGAATCAGAGGAATTCGCAGAGTTACAAACTATGAATCCTCAGAAAAGTTTTTGGAACAATAATTAGACAAAAGTATAGAGTCACCAAAATGAGAATGGTATAAGGCAAGCCGGCAGAGCTTCCATTATGGAAAATTTTTCTTTTCTAGGCTGCCGTAATGCATCCAGAGTGTTAAACAATGGATGATGAAGACCATTTTGCAAAGTTCACTTGAAAGACCATGTATTTAATTGAAAAAGTACTTCCTGAGGAACCAATTAGGAATACAAAACAATCATGTAAAAAGACTGATTATGCTGTAGTTCAGAAAGTGATTGACAAAACCTCGGCAAATAAAAAGTATATAATGTACTCCCAAATTAGAAACTCAGTGAAAAAATGCTGAGCTGTTTTAGAAACTGCAATTAATAAGATTTTTTGGGGGAAAGGGCTAAGCAGCCATATCAATAATTGCAGGTGACAACACTTTGTCTAGGTGTCCAGACAAAGGAAGGTCTTTAAAATAAACCACAAAGCAGAACTTGAAAAACAAATTCAATGTTAAGAACAAGGTAAGTTTAGAGACATGGAGTGCTACATTTCAAGGAACCTACTGAGGCACCAGGTTCAACCATTTACTACTACAGGCAACCATATCATATTACTTTTCATCGTAAGTTTATTACGTTCCGGTTTTTATTCTAATTAGAATTATCATTCACATTTCTGGTAAACTATCTCCTCAGAAGCAAATTTGAATTGTTCATAGTGATGTTCAAGAGTATAACAGAGGCTATAATTAAACAGAATGATTCATAAAAAGTAAAAAATTACTGTGACTCGTTTTTCACCTTTTTTTCATGAAGCAATTTCTACTTNCTTCTCTGGACCCGCTCCAGCGGGAAGTTGCAATATAGTTCAAATAATATTATACTATCCCAATGCAGGAAAAACACTCAAAATAAGATTTTTCTTTAGGCACCAGCAGAGAATGGAAGGACTTTTCTAGTGTTCATCTCCATACTGCCTCCTGTGTATGTATTTCAGCACTTCAGCCTTCATAAATTGTTTTTCTAACAAATTCCAAACCAGAAACACCTTCCTGTGGAAATATTGAAGGTTTTAATTACAGGAAATTGGCATGGGACACAGGCAAGCATACTAAAGTTTGTCCAAATGGAGTTCTTGGATGGTGGTAGGAGAATGGTACAAACAGAAGGATAATAAGACCAATGGACCAGCCCAAGGTTACCACATCCACCTGGCACACCAGCATATCCCTGCCTGCTAGGTGTTATTCATTAGTCCCAAAGCTCAGGTCTTTGACTCTGTTGTGCTAGCTTAGTTTTGAATTTATTTAAAACATCCTAAGTCCAGAGAGACTGGTATTAAATTGAGGTCCACAAAGACAGCATTAATAGAATCATAGAATCATAGAATGCTTTGGGTTGGAAGGGATCATGTAGTGCCAACCCCCTGCTGTGGGCAGGGAGACCTCCCACTGTTGGTCAAACAAGACCAAGTCCAAGACAATGACATCAGTTGCTCTTCCTTTATCCACCAATGACATGACCCCATCATAAAAAGCCACCAGATTTGTCAGGCAGGCTTTACCCTTGGTGAAGCCATGATGATTGCCCCTAACCATATCTTCATTTTTCATGTGTCCTAGCAGAGTCTTCAGGAAGATCTGCTCCATGATCTTTCTGGGCACTGAGGCGAGACTGACTGGCCTGTAGTTCCCTGGGTCTTCCTTATCTCCCTTTTTAAAAATGGGGGTTATGTTTTCCTTTTTCCAGTCAGTGGGAATATCACCAGACCACCATGACTTTTCAAATATGATGAAAGTGGCTTTGCAACTTCATCTGTTAATTACCATGGATGGCTCTTGTTTGGTCAAGTGAGGTTGTCCTCCCCCTCTGCTCTTCACCAGTGAGACCACATTTGGAGTATTGTGTCCAGTTCTGGTCTCCACACTTCAAGAAGGACAGGGAAATACAGAGAGCTATAGAGATGATGAAGGGACTGGAATATCTCTCTTACGAGGTATGGCTAAGAGCCCTGGGACTGTTTATCCTGGAAAAGAGAAGACTGAGAGGGGATCTTATTAAAGTTTACAAATATCTGTAGGGTGAGTGTTTAGTAAAAGAGGCCAGTCTCTTTTCAGCTGTGCCCTGTGATAGGATGAGAGGCAACGGTAGCAAGGTGAAACACAGGAAGTTCCACCTCAACATGAGGAAAAACTTCTTCACTGTGAAGGTGACAGAGCACTGAAATAGGCTGCCCAGGGAGGCCGTTTCTCCAGAAACTTTCAAGGCCTGCATGGATCTGTTCCTGTGTCACATGCCCTAGGTGTTCCTGCTCTGGCAGGGATGTTGGTCTCAATGATCTCCAGAGGTCCTTCCCAACCCCTACCATTCTATGATTCTATGATGCTATGAATGCAGGAAAAGCCCACCTTAAAAGTGCAAAGACAGGCAGCCCTTCCCTGAAAGGTATGATGACTTTTGCTACCCACTCCTCCTGCAGCAAGTGGTGAACAATGTCTGCTTGCTGATGCCCCACAGCACCCCTCACTATGGCATAGATGATGTCCTCCTGATGCCGTGCTGTTCACAGCAGCTGTAGGAGATGGTATCTGGAGCCACAAGGACAACAGCATTTTGTTTGGTTTGAGAATGCTGCCAAACCAGACAAAACCATTATTTTCACTTTAACTATTCTTTATCTTGACATTTACCTCTTCGAGACAGGATACACACATAGAAAGAGAGACTTAATTAGATTTCTTATATCTGACAACCACTAGTGCAATAATATTCTCTTCTCCCTGCCCATATAGGTCACAGAAAATGAGATTGGAGAACTCTGAAAAGATTGGAAGTCTGCTAAATAATTCACAAGAGCAGCACTGAAGTCCACCTGTGAAGAGCTGCATTTCCTTATGAAACTGAGTGACATTCCTCAGTCATTTTCAGTGTTGAAAAAGGAAAGTTAAGGCACATGGGGAAAACCCCCACCAAACAAACACGGAAACTGCTCCAGTATCACTCCTCTGACTCTTGCTAATTATTAATGGGATCTTGGGGCTATAATAGGTAATTTCATGGATCTATTACCTCACTGATTAATAGTAAACAAATAAGCCAGGTAATACTACAAATTGTTAAGAGAGCAATAAAAAACATGATAGAGGATATCATGAAACTGCTGAATCTGTAGTTTGCCTGCATCTCAGGTATTATGTATTACACTTTCCCCCAGTTCTTAAAAAGTAAAAAATCGACTGTGAGACCAGGAAATATTCTGAAAAAGATCACAGAGAGAAATGACTTCTGTGTAAGGAATGGCTAAATAAACTGTGTGTCTTCAGTTTACAGAACATAATAATGTGTACAGTCATTACTGGTATGGGTTTTTAGGAAGTGACTGTTTACTCCTTATTCCACTGAAAGAGTTCAGGAGCAAAGAGGAGCTGGATTGAACACAAAGAAGATGGATCTCCATTCCCTGGACACCAAACTGAAGTGCCTTTAGAGAAGCCACATCTGTTTCAGAAAGCCTACAAGCTGATAACTGTTAGGAA
The DNA here is from genome assembly GCA_013399075.1 of Chloroceryle aenea. NCBI lineage: Eukaryota > Metazoa > Chordata > Aves > Coraciiformes > Cerylidae > Chloroceryle > Chloroceryle aenea. Next base: position 76,191 of record VWZY01007345.1, on the reverse strand, counting down.
GTAAGAGAGTGGGTAGGGAGGGAAGTGCAGAAGCATACATGTCTATCTTACTGGTCTCTGAGTCATCCATTTCTCTCAAATCCAGACACAAGATGTTAGGCAAGAGAAACCTTCCCCAGAGGATTAGGCATTCACATGCCCAGATCTCCATGCCATTGACATGAGAAATAAGTGCTCAAATTAGGGGGCTGGAGGAGAGGGGGAAGCAAACCCTAAATATTTTGCAGATTTCTGTCCGCAGTAGACCACAAAAGATTCCCAAAAATAATCAGACAAACCTACTTTCA
>VWZY01007345.1:43088-75861 GCA_013399075.1 Chloroceryle aenea | reverse complement strand
CCCATAGGAGACCAAAACTCCTCCTTGCCCCCCTGCTTAGCAAGTCCCGGCGCTGAATGAACCTTCAGCCTGCCTTCACTCCCTACCTTTATAAGCTGTAGCTATGACCTGTGACCAACCAAAGGCTGAAAAGCACCATCCCAAAGAAAACCTTTGTGTCACCTTCCCAACTCTTTTAAATACTGCTTACAAATGAAAAACATTTAGCCCACACGAAACACTTCACCTGAGAAAAGCACTCCTTTTCATTGTGGTACTGTTTTGAACTCCTCTCAACTCCAGCAGTGCCTTTATCTCATCCATCATTTTAAAAGAGTTGTTTATCAAAATGTGACCAGCTACAAGAAAATTAGTTACATGTTTCAAAACAGATTTAGCAAAATCAGTAGCTACAGAAAAAAATCTATGGAGATTGCTAATAAATGATGATCTAAGAGAGATTTTTGATCACTAGATTACATTAACCTGTTCCTTTTGGTCCAACTTAATCTAATTCCAATTAAATATCAGCATATTGCTTGTATTTGGATAAAACTACTGCTAGTCTAACAAGTGTCAATACTAGTGAGCCTCTGTTACTTGTATTTTATTGTTCTGCTCCTTTAAAAATGACATAGTGATAAAGAAGATAAAGAAAAAAAAAAATTGAATAATTAATTAATATTTGCCTGGGAATTGGGATAGATTAAATTCATGAGATCTTCCTGAAAATGATACTATATCAGAAGTAATATCAAGGGGAAAATGATGCAAGATGACTCAATAGTCAGGAGCAAGTTATGAATATCTGCTGAGGACACACCACAAATGCTGAACCATCTGTGGCTGTACATGCAAATAATTGAGATGATTCACGGGAAAGGATATCACTAATATCAGAATAATGCAGCTTTAGGAGGTCATTTTGAGTGTTGGTTGTTTTTCTGTTGCTTGCTTTATTTATTTATTTATGTGGGCTTCCAACAACATGACGTCTCCCTAGACTTATTGGAAACCCATACAGAACAAAAAGTGAAGCTCATAGTTGAAGCAGTGGAGGAAGGTGACATTTTGATCTAGGTAATATGAGCTTATACGAAGCAAAAATGCAGCTAATTTATATATGAAGCAGTGCATGTAAATTTAGAATTTTGCCCAGCAATTTTCATTAAAATGAAGTCCTTCTCAAATGCCAAATACTGTTTGGGAATAAGTAAGGTGACAATGAAAAGAGCAAATAAACTCAGATAAATTTCAAGATTAAATATTTAAGCAGGTGTGCAGGTTAGAGAAACTCTGCAAAGCAATTCTCCCTGTGAAAAGGCAGATATTCACCTTGTTAACTGCTGGAGTTTCTACAGTCACATCTCTTTGGTCTTTGTTTTCCATAAATTTTAGTAAATAAGGTTATTTGTAGCAAATCAAGGAAAAAATATTAATTTAAACCAAAAAAAAAAACTGAAAAGCAAATCTGCAGTATTTCAAGCTCATTTGGAGACCTACACCAAGATGTGAATCCCACAAGCTGTGTTCAGAGCTTAGGAGAGGGAGCATTTTGGCAAGCTGTTCCTTCATGAAGAGCATGGTTATCTCCAGCTGTGCACGTTTCTCATGCACTGCCATTTTCACAAAACTCATCAAACCTCCATCTGAAAGTAAAATGACTGAATCCAAGGTTTAATGTAGATGTCTTGTGCATTTCCATCACATCTTATTTACACTGAAAAGGTCATGAGCTGAACTTTGTAGAATATATAAGATCCAGTATGGTGAATCATCACACTGTTGGCTAATCATTTTTTCATATGCATACACAAGAGGTAAAGAGAAGTATACTCATTTATTCACAGAAACTTTTGGTTAAACCACCGTTCTATAAGGAAAAAAAAAACATTGTCACAAGGATATCTGCAATCTACTCCATTCTGCAAATTTCTAGGCTTAGTTCTCCATGGTCCTGAGAGCTGTAGTCTCCCAAGAAGACTGGTTTATGCAGCCTCACAACAAGAAATAAGGAATAAGATTACTGAAAAGATGGTCTTGTTTTTTTTTTTTTTCCCATCCCCTATGTGCACTGCAAGTTATTATGAATTTTTAGTGTTTCCTTGGCACTCGTTACTGTGTCACCCTAACACCTGGATACAGACAATACACTTTGAACTGTCTGTTTATTGCAAAGACTTCCTGTAAAATCAAACTGTTAAGAGGGCCATCCACTCTCATATGATTGGGTTTTTTTCATTATTATTATTTTACTGCCCAATATCAGGATGTGTATATTCTCTGTAACTGACTCAGCCGCTGCAAATGAAACACCTGCAACGATTGCCAATAACTATTGAAAAACAAATTTGAAGTCAAAAGCCACAAACTCAGACTGTAGTAAAAATGCTTCAGAGGACTGCAGTAAGCATCACTTTTTCACAATCGTGTTGATTCCGTGTGGGCTAAACCTGCAAGGAAAGAATCCAGCTACACACAGTCCACATTACCCTTTGGTTATAGTGTAAAGATGATTACAATCTGCAGCCTGTGCTGGAGATGGTGAGCCATGCAAATAAACCTTGTTTTCCACAAGGAGTCTTTCTACTGTTGACACTATTTACTATCACTGTAAAGTTATCCATCATGCCATGGAAAGTGTCAGATATAAAAATACAGGGAAATCTATAAAACTGGTTTTGAGCCAGTAAAAAATGTCAATTATTTGACAGTCTTTATTAATCCTTTTAACTGCAGTGCTTTGGATTTCATAAGACTCAAAATGCAGGCAGTGTTTGCATGAAAGAAGACACACAGAAATCCCATGTATGCATATGCAGAGAAACTAAAAGAAACAACTCACTGGCTGATAGACAGTCGTGTCAGTAATGTCAAAAGTGATATGGTTGACAAGGCTATGCAGTCTTGTTAAGCCGGTTATCTTCTCCATAGTACCATGGGAAACTTCAGCATTATGGTTTAGAGATGTAGTTCCATCCAGCTGACTTGAACAATATCCTGTCTTTCACCTACGGGCTGAGCTTTCATGTCGAATGATTGGTGTCTCCTTATATGTATTGTGCCACACCACTCTTCTTAAAGAAAACCTTTTGTTTTCATCAGAGATTTAATCTAGCTAACCACATGTAATTACAAGAGTATTGTAATAAGTGTGTGAAACACCTTTTGAAATATTTTTCCTGCTCTCAGAATCATTCTTTTATCTTTTTGCCTTATGTGTTATATTCATATTTATTATTTTTCCTAAGTAATTTTGCTACATGCATAACTGGCCTAAAGGGTACAGTATTAAAAATGTTACAATTAGGAATTCCTAAGGAAAAACAAAGATTCTCTCTTCAGCAATGTACTTAGCTCTAAGCATATACAATAAGCTAAAAGTCTGATTTTGAACCTTTTCTTTCTTCTGGGGAACATTTCTTTCACATAAGTAACCCTATTTATTTACACTAAAGATTCTAAAGGCGAGAGTCAGAGAAGAGCGGTTCAGCACAGGAGACGATGGGCTGTGAACTGTGGTTTATTAATTAATTTTGGCAATATGAGCCAGTAAGTGCAAAATGACAGTAATGTGAAATATGATACACAAAATATGGCCAATAATAATTATGCTAACTGTGAGCCTAATCTTAGAGAAAGCAGCAATGAAGGATGCTCAGCATCCCAGGACATGTGTGGCTAACCTCAGCTAACTGGGTTTATCTCCCTGTGCTCTCTGTTATGTTGATGGGGAAGGATAATCTCATTCAGACCGTTATTCTAGAGGAAAAGCACAACTTTACTTATTTTTACTTACTCCTGAGGACTTTATTTCTGTCTCTGTCACATATTGCAGGAGAACTCTTAGACTGTTTTAGAAATGTGGCTGCAAGTAAATTCCAGTATGTAAATTAATGTAAGTTGCATATGAATTTACTTGTTGAATGTCAAGGTATAACACATAGATTGCCACCAATGATGAAAATGAAGCACATGTTCAGTGAATTTACTTGTTGGTAAATAACAAACAAATGTAGAAATCAATATGCACTACACTGGGAAGTTCAAAATAATTATATCAGCACAGGGAAGAAGATCAAGGACCCAGGCAGGAGGTTTCCACAGGCTGCCCATGGCTGTCCAGTGCCAGAACTGCTCTGACCTGGGATTTGGCCTGGGCCAACCAGTACTGCTTCACACCATGCCCAGGTAACACTGGAAGGCAACCTCAATCCCAGGAATGGTACTCAGAGGGACCATATTCTGTGATGGTCAAAGTGCCAATCATGCAGACAAGTTACATCAGGTTGTTTGCCCTAAGGGGAAGAGAATAAGATGTGGCCCACTGAATTTATACTATAGAAAGAGCTTGTCTTAACAAGACTGCAGCATGGCTGCATGATGTGATAATAATTTCCATCCCCATTTCCATGTCCATCTTCACAGGCAGTATGGACTCCTGTTTAAACATTGCTGTAGACAGGCTTACAAGCAACTTGAAATAAAAAAAAAACAAAACAAACTAATATCTCAGTCCTGCCCTTGACACGGGCATGTTTTGTTAGTATAGTGACAGAATTATTCCCTTATCCATGATATATTCCTATTAATAACTTTCTGCTCTGACTAACAAACAGCTTTCTTTTATTGCCATGATTTCTGGTTTTCTCACAGTAAAAATATGAACTGAAACACTCACTTCAGGAGTGGTCAAAAAATATTACTACTTCAGTACAATATTGCTAGTAGTAAATCTTTTCACATAGGAAAATTAATCCCCCTGCTTGTTTAGAGAGACACATATTGCAAAATAAAATCACAACTGTAAGTGATAAGAAAATCTCCACAATTGATATCCTTGCCTGACTTCAACAGATAGCAGAGGTATCTGGTGCAAGGAAATCTGATGCTTTCATAGAAATACCAACCATAGTGGAGATGACATCTTTGGGATGGAGTACATCAGCAGAGAGAGGATAGAGAATCTTCATTAACAGCATCACAGTTAAATGGGATACGCAGGGTCGATCCTGGGCATACTAACTTCATTTATGGTGCTTACTCTGTACAGACCTCAGAGAGAAATGCAAGTCCAGTCTGAAGTCTCAGTTGCTGACAACTGCTCTGCTCTCCTAATGGAGCAGAACTTTCTTGGAGGGGGCAAAACTTGTATAGGCAAGGACTTCCTTGAAGGTTAGTTTGAGACAGTCAAGCTACCTAAAGTCTCTAAGCTCTACAAGAAATGTCAACACATTCAGCGTCAAGTAGAAAGCGTAAATCTTTCCATCTGCCTTCTCTAACAGGAATACAAAATAACATACACATTAATGAAAGAAAATAAAGCCTCACATTACATCCCACATATATCTAGCTGAAGTACTCAGACACTCTGGCAGTAATGTTGATAGAAACTTAGAGAAGCTCGAGGGGCTGTAGCTCTGGGTCAAGCAGTGCTCCATGGGTCCGCAACCATCATCCTGACACATCTTCCCAGGTGTCTGCTGCCCTGAGAAGCTCTTACACATGGGGCAGACTTCCCTTCCTGAGACATGACAGGGTGCCTAAGTTCCCTAGCCAAGCTCAAAAAATGATGCCTTTGGAGAAACCAGTCATCTTTAGGTTTGTGATAGCTTTATCATGTTCTTAAAATCCTAAAAATAATCTTCCCAGTTTCCTCCACAGCACCATCATCATCAGTTTGTGTGATAGACCGACTATTTGGGCAAATGAAGGTGATATCAATTCTTGGAGTACCAGATACCCTCTACTATATTCCTGGTGACCACTTCTTAGAATTTAGAATGGAATTTGCTCTGAATGAGCTCATACCACTCCAGAGAGAAGATAAGCTATTCAAGCAAAAGAACAATACTAAATCAAACAACCAACACCCCATCCTCCACCCCCCACTCCCTCCACTTCCAGTTTGCAGTACATTAATAAGGATGTGAAGCAACACAGGATCCTTTATAGTAAATAAACTAACCACATTTTATTGGTTTAGGGAAAGCAATACATAATGCGCTAATAAGGAGATGGATACTGGTTGTTTCAGAATCCCACCTCCTGAGTTATCCATGCTCCATCTCGCAGCATAGAATAGAATCATAGAATGTTTTAGGCTGGAAGTGACCTCTAGAGGTCATCTGATTCAACCTCCCTACACAAGTAGGGACATCTCTACCTAGAGCATGTTGCTCAGAGCCCCATCAAGCCTGACCTTGAATGAGTCCAGGGATGGGGCCTCCACCACTTCTCTGGACATTCCAGTGGTATATCACCCTCATATTAAAGAACTTTTTTTTTAATATCCAGTCTAAATCTATCCTTTCCTAACTTAAAACCATTGCTCCTTGTCCTATCATTACAAACCCTTTTGAATAGACCTTCCCCCACCTTCACGTAGGCCCCCTTCAGGTACTCTAATGTCACTAGAAGGTTCCCCAGGAGCCTTCTCTTCTCCAGGCTGAACAGCCACAACTCCCTCAGCCTGTCTTCATACAAGAGATGCTCCATTCCCTTGATACCTCTGGACACGCTCCAATATGTCTACAATGTGTCTGCAATGAATCTACAATATTTCTAGCATGTTCTTGGCTTTGCTGCACTGCTGTGCAAGTATGACCCTAGTTTAAATGTCTTACAGGAGCAGGCTGGACTTAATCAGTTCTCCAACCCACTTGAGAAGAGGAATTGATAAAATTGCATATAGTGCAATCTAAATAAAAGTAATCATTTTTTGTTAAATTCAAACTAAGGAAAGCAATCACAGAAAGTATTTCACTGCCATGGCCAGTTGAGCTTAAGGCCATGTATGCTTTCACTGGTTTGGTATGTTCTGAAGGCGGAAGAACTTTACAAGTTTGTCCCACTCACCGTGTGACCCGAGGCAGGCTACTCCACCCTGCCTCGAAGCAGTGCACAGCCTGCCAAGCCTGCTGCTCAGATTCCCTCCCCTCCTCCTCTGGGACAAAGAATACAGCACAGCTACCCTGTTTCTCTCCTCTGTGGGTTGTCAGCACTATGATAAAGTATTTTGGGGGCTGTTTTTTTTTTGTTGTGGTTCTTTGTTTTTTGTTTGGTTGGTTGGTTTTGGTTTTTTGTTTGTTTGGTTGTTGTTGTTTGTTTGTTTTTCCTTCTTTTCCTCTGTGTTCTGAGTTACTTCCCATTCTTCATTAGGGGATATATAAATCCAGTCTTTAACAGTTTATTCTTCAAGCACGTATTTTATCTGGGACTACCAGATAAAATAATGCAAACTAAGAAATGTATGCCAAGTATCCGTCCCAGTAGTCAAAAAGAGCTTCACCATGGACTGCAAAGGGACTTGGACTTGGCCATGTTTCTGCAGATATGGAAAACATTAGCAAAGCTTTAGAACATGCCTGGGGCTCTGTCCTAACCTCTGTTGAGCAGCTATAGGAAAAATGTAGAAAACATAAATTTCTCCTCTGCTTCTGAGCCAGGAAGAGAGACTTGTCCAATGAACCACCCGTGACAGCACAGTTTAAAGGTGCCATACGTTGTCCGAGCTATTAGAAGATATAAAATGCATCAGCAGTTATAGCCAGTAGGGAAAGGTGGGCTTATTGTGGAGGAACACAACACATCCCATAAGGGACTGCAAGCCAAGACACACAGTCCTGGTGGAAGCTGACAGCATCTCCAAGGCAGCAGAAACATTAGGTTATGCTCTTGTTCTATACTGCTAGGCAAGTTTAGCTTGTACTTCATAATTACCAGAGGTGATTTATTCTCTCATTATCATCAGGGAAGCTAAATCAAAAGAAAGGTCATAAAAAAGGTCCAGACTTTTACACATTGCAAAAGTCTGGCTTGGATATTGTGCTATATGAGTTGTAGAGCTTCTTTCCTCCACAGTCTGAGCAGAAATGGACTTGGCAAAGGAGAGGACCTAATCAACTTCATTTGTAATTTGCCTTCTTTCACAGAAACTGGGAACATATGTCAAATCAAGCAACCACAGAAGTGTCCAGGATCATGGTTTCCATTTTTTGTGGAAAAAGAGAACAGATGGAAGACCAAGTAGCCACATTTATTCATTGTACGTGACCTTCTATCATGAATTTATGAGGTTAAATATTACCTTCCTCCTGTTGTTTGCCAGTTCCAGCTTAAGAAGTTTGGTGTGAAATCATTCTTAAAGAACTATACATAAGACTGACAAAATTAGTTAAGCAATAGGAAAAAAACCACTGCATAGTGTTTGGGCACATAACTGCAGTAACTGTGAGACTTGCAAGTAGATGAGAATTCTTATGGTGTAATGCAATTTTTCTATGGGAGGAAGGTTAAAGTCTCTCCATATGGTTTAGTCTTATTTTAGAGAGTGATGCACATACACACTTTCATACACAAGAGAAAAGGGCGATTTCTGCATGACAATATGTGCCTTCCTTCTATGCCAGATTAGTGTCTTTCTGTAAATATAAAAGATTTATTATTTACATACATATTGCCTCAAAACTCTAGACAGGGACATGGAATTCATAACTTTGTGATAGACATGGCAAAGATCATCAAAAGATTAGAAATTAGGTATAAGGTGTGAGGGAGCACATGGCTTTAAGCAGATAGCCATAGGAGTATTAAGAAGTGGCACTGACCCTGTTTCTCAGAAGCATTTCCATCTCACCATCGGTCTGCTCTTTAAAAAGGTTGGGTGGCATGGAAAGGGTAAATGAGAAGTAAGATTTTGAAGGAGAATAACAAAGTAAAATGTTGTGAGAGTAATTTTCATGCTCCTGATTGAAGCTCAAAACTCTCTAAGTCACGTAACACTGGCATCAGTGAACCCACTGAGTTTAGCATTGTGCATAAATATAAGACTCCCATTTTCCTGTTGTGAAATTTTCTTTCTACTTGGGAAATCTGTGCCCAACACACACCATGTAAAGTTCATGGAATTACGCTGTTTCATTTTTGTCTGGAACATTCAAGTTAAATGCTCAATACTTGTGAAATTTCTATGGTCAGCATTTCTGTTTGTCTTCTTTTGTTTTTGGATATTGGTTTGTTGGTTTGTTTGTTTTTTTTGGTGTTGTTTCATTTTGCTTCTAAAAAAAACTTTGATTTTCAGGTTGAGATTTTAAACACACAAAAGTCTGGAAATTCTGTTAGCGTTACCACAGCAACCAGAATTATATACACCAATGAAAGACTGTAGCAACCACACAGAGTAATACCAATTCTTATGGAAGGAGTCTCCATTCTTGCTAATAAGAATCTTTTCTTGAATTTTTATGGGTATATGTGAATAGAAACAGATATGCAAATATGGACACTTCTTCAAACCTAAAATCTTCCACTTAAATTATTATATAAACCTTTTATTGCAGATTTTTCTGCTTTTCCTGCCACATTATCCTTGATTTTGGACTTAGCAGACAATATTCCCTTTTCCCATGAGCTGGAAATCTAAACATAAGAAAAAAGAACAATTGATCTTGAATATGAAACAATGAGATAATTTAGATTCTAATTTCTTGTGGTTTAGTTCTGCAAATCTGATTGAAGAGCTTGTGTAAATCTCTAACTTTAGAAACTTTGGCTTCTCCTTAGAGCAAAGTCTTTTATATATAAGAGTATGCGAATACTAGACTGTTTAATTTGTTTTGTAATTGTTCTCACCAATTTATCATCCTACACCTTGAACTGGTAGACAGGTATGATTAATAAAAATTACTTTTATCTCCAAAACTGCAGTGCAATTATTTGAGAAAGAAAGTGCATGAATGGGACTTGTCTTACTAAATCAGTCTCTGGAAAAGCATGTCCCTTTCCACTGACCATGAAGGGTTCTGGCTGACAGGCTAGAACCAGATGCCTAACTTTTATGCACTGAATTTAGGTGAGATTTATTTATGGATTTTTTTCTACTGTTAGAAACAAGGTCTGCTTGAAACTGGCATCTGAGACTGACCACCCTCGGGGAGCTGATGGGTTTTAAAAAAGATGAGGCCACTAAGGCATCATGAGAACCATAACAAGTGGGCATTTAAAGTTCCCATTACATGTCCTAAAAAATGGGGAAAAAAAAATAATTGATTTTCTGGACAGTTAAGCTAACAACATCGTAATGAGGGGCATCACAGAAGGGGTGTGCACATTGAGAGGTGACACACTAGGGATCACTTACTTGACTCCAGGTGATGTGAAAACCCCACACAATTTCTTGCAGGTTACTCAGGCCACATAGTGAATTAGCAGCTTATACTGCTTCATTCTGTCTCTGTATATACACTTCACTGCATGTCTACATACATGCCACTACTGAGCAATTGAAGCTGCTGAAGATGACAAGCCTCACTGTAACAGTTTTAAGCTTTGCTCTGTCATAACTGAAGGAGAAAAACTGTTTTTTTAACTGGGCAGCTGTGATAAATAATAAATGTTGACATTTCAAAGAAACTTATTAATCAGTCAGAGGAAGCAATGTCTCTCTAGGTTTCAAGCACAAAATATTAATAGATGTCAAGGCCAGGAAACTACTTCTGAAAATTATGGGCTTTGGCATCCACCAAAATTTCACCCAAATTGTCATTTCAAAGTGTTTTGTCTTTCTTTATCACAAACTAATACTGGAAATAAACACCTTGTAATATAACTGCAATTATGTAAAATTTGATAACATTCAGCCACCTCCTGGGTCTATGGATCATCACATCTACCCTGCTTTTGGTAGCATGTTTATTTATACTCCCTGGGGAAAAACTTGTGCCTCCTAATCAAATAAATCAAATACAATCAATTTCACATGCAAATCACAGGAATGTTGGAAGATATTTCACTTCCAAAACATTTGAACCCTTAAAGTCTCATGCATCGATGCCAGTCTGTTCTTTGAGGTATTGTTTCTGAGATCTCCAAGAAGGTGTTAATCCTCGAGGTGGATATTCAGTAGTATTCAACTGCTGGCAGGTTCATCTGTTGCTGATCAGAAGAATCATTTGCCCAGAACCCCCTTTTTGTGGTTATCCTGGAGTGAGGGACAATCGCACAAACAAGAACACATACAGACACTAGACATGCAAACATATACAGAGAGGCTGGTAAGATAGCCCTCACACTGTTTTTAGACTGTGTCCATGTTTTATCTCTCCCATCATCTATACTTTTTCTTTCACACAGACATAGACCTGAGAATAGGAGTCATCTTACTTATCTTTATTCATCTAAAAATTGCCTATTCCAAACAGGTTATCTACATTCCCTCTATAGTTTGTTCAGGGAGAAAAAATGAGAGGAGGCACTTCCAGAGGGTAATTCACTCACCTACGTTAGACACTCGGGAAGAATCAGCCCTTAGAAATGCTCCTCTCTCTCCTTTGGCTTCAGATGGAACACAGACAACCTGCCTGGAGAAAATAAATAACTGATAAAATTAGGTAAGGAGATTCCCACTCTGTATGTAGGTATATTCTGCTTTTGGAAACTGCTCCTTCATTGAGATTTAACATTCTAGCAGAAGAGACAAATCTTTCCCTAAGAAGAACCAGGAGAGAGTTTGGTATCTAATCTGAGCTCAGACTGCACCGTTTGGCTAGTCAGAAAGGATTTGGAAAGCGTCCCCAAATTTCCATGCACCAACATGTTTTATGCTTCAGGTTAGAACTGGAAGAGGTGAAATAGCACAAGAAAATCAACCCTGGCTGTGATGCAAAGCAGCTCCCATGAGATTTCTTCCTGGCTGAAAAAGTAAAGGATGTTGAAATAGTTCAGTTAAATTTTGGGCAACTGTCCACATATTGGGGTGCAGCAAACAGAGCAGCACTTTTGAGATTCTTCATGATCTTCTTCAAAGACTGTCTAAACACCATGTGAAACTGCAGACTAGTGTAGTACATAATGGACTAGCTATAATGCAAGATAGGGCATGTACAGAACACAAGGCTCAGCGCATTAACTCTGTGTAATTCATGGACTTAGTCATTATTTACTACAGCTCTAAAGAGGCTACCAATAGCCCCCTCAGGAATTAGCACTCGCTCTGCACTCATAGCAGTAGCATTTATCCAGTTAAAGCCCAATATACCTTTCACAGAAAATGAAGAAGAGTGTTATGGAGATGGAGAGTTGTTTAATATGTGGCCCCATGATGCACAATATTCAAACATTTTCTGGAGACAGGACTTGCTCCTTTCCTCCAGCAATTCCACACAGTGCCCTATACCAGGTAGCTAAACACACTGCAGCAGCAGCACCGATGTATAAAGGTCAAAACCTCCAGTAGTCTCGAGTGCTAATTCTAAGGCACCTAACACCTGCTATTTTCAGAAGACATGGCACTATATAGTATTTGCCATGAAAAAAGAACAGATTTTTTCAATTTAACTTGTGGCAGTGAACCCACAGAACTTCCAAAAAACAGACCTTGGATGTTCTATCCCAGATAAATGTTTAAAAAATAATAATAATAAAAAAATAATAATCCAAAGTTTTGATCTGAGTGCCTTCCTTAGTATGAAAAGAGAACATAATGGAAGAGACAGACACAGATTTCTTCATGTAAGTAGATAAATGCTTTAATTGCGAGTCTTTCCTCTTACTGAACTTTATGCTTTTTTTCCTGCACATCGTCCCATTTCTGCAAAGGTCCTACAGAAAACACTTTATTAAACAAAACTTTTAGCTTTCTCTCCTTATACTATTCACTGTATTTTAAATGGGAAGCTGAAGAAGGGTTGAAGACCTCACCTATAATCTTTTGAAATTCTGTTCCACAAAGATTCGTGAAAATACAAGCTTGCAGTTGTGCTTTCATTTTCTTACACATTTCCCTTTCCAGACAGAGAAGAAGCTCTCAATAGGACTATCTATCTTCCCCAAATTCTTTCATTGTCACTTTCTTCTTTCACTCTTCAAAATCCTTCAAGAATTCACTTTGTCCTTCTTCCAGATTCAATATCATCCAGACTTTGCCTCATTAGTCTAGGAAAAATCCTTCGCAATTTGAGAGTGAAAGTAAAGTTTCTAAAGACACTTGGTTAGGGACTCACAGCCATCAGTGCAACAATTCAGTATCAGCACTCCCTTTAAGTAAATTGCCATTACAGCTTTTGGGTTAAGAGGTTCAGAGACTGAGCTGTACAGTTCACATTGTCCAATTACCTTAACTTGGAATTAAACAAAATCTTCAAATTTTATAAACCAGCACATTTGCAAGGTGCAGCTTAAAGGTTCAAAGATGGCCTTGTCCCAGACTGTTAGGAAATCTCTTGGACTGATGGTTATCTCTATTTTATAGGAGAAGAGGACTCCCTTACAGGAGAAGAGGACTAATAAGAAGCAAGATATCTATGGCATACTTTGGTCACTCCTCTATTAACAAAGCCAGCCAATGCCCTTAGTGGATATCACCACTCCCAACAACCCAACTGTAAAAAAAGCTGGAAATTGATTTCTATCTTCATTTCTATTTTCTAAAGAAAGGGCATTTCTAGCCTCTTCTTTATGATTAAAGTCTTCAATGTGCAAGCTGCTGGAAAACTGATGTAACCAGATTGTCAGTACAGAAAGAAACAAGCAGCTGGGATCCCCATCTGCTGCAATAAGGAGCTAAGCTAAAAATCCTCCCAACATACTCATCTGAGGTAAAATAAGTCAATAAAACTGTATTTTTGTCCATAGAAGCACCCCAAAACTTCCTTCCTTTTCCTCTACGTCCCTTTACCCTACCTCTTTAGAACACATTTAAACTGGTATCATCCAATATGGTCAGGGTTTTTAGTGAAGCTCAGTCTGTTGTATGAACAAAATCCATAGCATGCAATTTATGTTTATATCAAGGGCATAATTTGCCTTACTGTCTTTAACAATGTTACACAAATGTGCCAATTGTGGTGCTTCCTCTGATCTGTTGATAGTTCCTGCAATTTCCACTCCACTCTGACAAAGTCACTGGTGTCACTGAAGCAACACAAGACATTTGGTACAATCTCTTTCTCTTGAATGCTAATCAGCAGTGTGAATAAATGGTAACACACCAGTTCTGCTCCCCGTGATGCCAGAAAGTCAGAAATAGGGAATATTATTTTCCACAATAGTATAAAAGAATAGATAAAATAAAAGACTGATTTAGATGAGAGTGTTATTTCATTTTAAATGAGAAAAAAAAAACCAAAACAACAAAAACACTGAAAATCAGAAGGGAATTAAGAGTTTTAGATATGTAAGATTTTTTTTAAAAAAGGTAACTCTTAGTATTTAATATCAGTAAAATTGAAATTGAAGTCACATTGTCTTTATGCCTTCGCTTTTTTAACTACTTTCCTTTTTATATAAATAATAAATTTAGTTTACCTTAATGGTCTTTTAAAATATGTATTTTATTCTATCCCCTCCATATTAGTTTTTCTTTTATTTTCCCTAATTAACAAGTTTTATTCTTTATGTCTAAACTATTTCTACTTTTATACTTCTTGTTTTGTGTCCTTTTTATTTTTTATGTTTTGAATATTTGTAATTTCAACAAAATACAGGGAATGCTTTCTTATTTAGACTATACAATTTTAATATTTTTTTTTACAGAATGGAAACTTAGAATGGAAGATATTTCCTTTCACAGAAATTTAAATTTAATTATGAATTTTAAGATATTAACTCTAGCTCTCATTCGATTACTCTATATGCTTATGTAAGGTTACATCAAAATGCTTATTACAGAGACAAAATACTAAATTTCCTTGAGGTAAAATATTTTATAATGCAAAGCATGGTTATTTTAACACAGAAAGCATTTCAATTGAAGTAATTGTAATCTACAGACCCCCTGTCCCTGTTTTTTACCTCTCAAAACATTTTATCTATTTGTTTTGTAAACAGAGAAAAGCAGAGAAAGAATGCAAGATAGAAACAAGGGGGGGAAGTAGGAGATGTGTAGTATCAGGGTACATACAACTTTATACAAACTAATTAATATCAAGGTGCCTGAGCCATCCTATCTTGAGAAGTTTTGACAACAGTGTCATTCTGCTTTGTTTGACCAAAAAAAAAAAAAAAAAAAAAAAAAAAAANAAAAAAAAAAAGAGTAAATATTCTCTCATCATCAGTATACTGGATGTTGTTGACAAAACAGAAAGGGATAATGTCCATAAGATTTGCCATTTTTCCTATATAAACTCATAAACATCAAACTAACATACTTCCACAGATGATATGCAGTCCTTGATGCCATGATTTCAAAATATTTTTAAAAGTAGAGCTGTATTTCCGCTCTTTTGAACACTCCTCATGACAATTCTCCCACAGGGCTCATTTTCCCCTGTTTTTTTCCCCATATCCAATGGCTTCAGCTACACATCTTCCTCAAATATTTTATCTTTGATGAAGTGCTTAAGGATCAGCCCTTTGTATGCATTCATCAATACCTAAAAAAAAGCATCAGTAGGCATCCTGTGTGTAAAGCCCTAGTGCTACATGGTCTGTATTTTACCAAGCACCATCAGCAATGTACTCTACTCAAAAGCTTGATGGTTGAGTGTAGACATGAGCCAACAGGCTCTGAAGAAGCCTTTCCCGTGTCTCTACAGCAGCACCATTCATGGTACCTACCAGCCACCAGCCCCTTGACAAGACCACAGGTAATAAGCACAGCTGAAAGGACAAAATGACCAAAAAAAAAAAAAATCCCAGAGAGGCAGCATTGCCCCATGGCTTATTTGCTATGGTAAAAACAATTTTAAGGGGTATAAATTGTAAGCAGAACTCTTCTCTCTAGCATTGATGGTGCACTGAGAGGTTTTTTTTAAAGTGCTCTTCAGATTTGGTGCATGAATTATCACCTCTAATAGCTGATAATTAAACCACTTCAGCAAAGCTGTGAAATAGAGAGGACTAGCAATAAAATCTCAATCTCACCTGGCAATTATTTTGAAACTATGCTTCAAATAACTAGATAAATAAATCTGCCTACGTCACAGGCAATTCACTGCAGACTGATAATTCCATAAGTAAACACACACACAGATGCACACATCTATATGTATAAGCTTCAGAGAAATATGGAGTAGGTCTGAAAATCATTTTCACAATCAAGGAGAAGAATATGATAAAGCTAGAGATGTACTCAATGACCTCTCTTGAACACTGTGTAACTGTCTCTAGAACATATACAAAAGGCTAGTTAAAAAAAAAAAAAACCAGATATTTTTCGTTTATGGAATCTGAAAAGCTCTCTGACTATCCTGCTTCTTGTTCTGTTTTAGAAGTAAAACAAAGTGTTCTAGGGTCAAGTATCGATTTCACCATTAAAAGAAAACCACACATTTATAAATATTAAGTGATGATATTATCTCTTTCCATGACAGCTTTCTTATGAGCAACAAAAAAACCTAAATCCACATCCAGGAAAACAATAAATAGCTTTAGCAGCTACACAGTCTCTTAAATGGAAAACTGGAAGGACATTTTGGGAAGCTATCCCACTATGGAAAAAAGTAAAACCACCCTATGAAAGATTTTTCAGTGCCACAGATGAACTTCTACAGACAGAAAAGAGACAGTGTTAAGTATTTCAAGCCTTTTGATCTGATTAAAAATGCCTTCTGTATTTCTTATCTTTTAGTAAAGAAGTTTTTGTGCTCTCTAGTTGAAGGAGAAACAAAAATAAAGCCTTGTACAGTGGTGTGGGAACCTTTGTGTTCATTAAGAAGCTTAATATTTAGAATCCAGCAATAAAATTATGGGTTGGAGCTCAGAATTTTCCTGTATTTGTGCTTTCTTAGAAACCAAGAGGTTTGGAGTTAGGAATCTCTTTAGGTAAAGAAGTAAAACACTAACAAACTCTTGAAGGTTGACAGTGAAGTTGTAACAGTTGATTTGAATCTCTTTCAATATCTTTATCCTTTTCTCAAAATTATGGAATTTGCTTTAGAATTACAGTATTCAAAACCTGCTGGCTTTAGAAACCAGTTGTGAGTTTTGACCTTCCAAAATGTTTCTGAATTGTTTCCATCTCTTCTTTCCAAGCATGATTGTAAAAGTTTTTCTTGTTTTTCTTTATACAAAAGTTCACATTTTCCTGTTATGCCATAATCCAGGTCCTGGAGTTGCTAGAAAAGCACAAAGTGTGGAACCATGTGAAAAAGAGACAGTGAAAGAGAAGAGGACACAAGGGCCACATGCAAAAGTAAATTGAGAGGGAAGAGAAAGGTGTCCACTGTCAAAAACATGATGTTCATAGTGCAGAAAATGTGAGAACACTTTCTGCTGGGGAAAGCTTTATCATTAACCCTGAAAGGTCTAGTCACTACAGAACAGGGAAGATGAGGTAGAATCAGTCCCACAGAAAAGCTCAGTCCCAGCCGATGATACCATTTGTAGAGGCAGGCCATTTGGAGCAGGATGAGATATGCACCTACTTTGCCTCCATAGGAAACTACCCTTTCTCCTTGATGTGTTATATATTTTTCCATAGAAATACCTGAGAAAATTTCTTTTTTGCTAGTTACAGGCATACAAAAATTTCCCCAAGACAAATTGTAGTGGGGAGCTGAACTGAGAAAAGAAGCAAAAACCATAGGAATGGGAATATGCATGGACAGAGAGATAAACTAGGATTATATTAGTTTTACTGATTTCTCTTGAGTTATTCCTAGTTTGCCCAGCAAGAAGAATATCAGGCCCAAAAATTCATAGCTATTATTTGATTCAGAAATGTCAGTGCAGAAGTGAACAGTGCCAGTGAAGTGTTTTCCCAAATGAATGTGTGCATATCTTTAGGATTGAACTCTTTATTTTATAATCAGTGCAGTCAATAAAATTAAATATAAAACCAAATGCTTCAGATAAAACCATCATCACTTATGATAGTCATGTTTCATGCACTAGCTTCATTACATTGTAGGCAAGCAGTGACTTTGTTTTTGCAGTATCAAAACCTCCCACTCTATAATCTACATCAGAATCATGGAGGTAGAAGTTTTCAAAATTACCCCAGAGCTGACAAGGAGAGAACAGCAGCAAGAACAGAAAACAAAGAACAGTTCAGCTTTGAAAAGCTCCTACAAGTTTCAATTTGTTATGAAAAGTATGTTTCAGATAAGTCCTAGCACATCTGAAAGTTTTAGACTAAAAAATCATAGTCTTATTGAATTTGGATATATTTGAACGTTCCATTTACAAATCCAAA
Organism: Chloroceryle aenea; assembly: GCA_013399075.1. Classification (NCBI taxonomy): domain Eukaryota; kingdom Metazoa; phylum Chordata; class Aves; order Coraciiformes; family Cerylidae; genus Chloroceryle; species Chloroceryle aenea. The sequence continues at coordinate 57,749 of VWZY01007345.1, read as the reverse complement.
GACATAATCCAAGCATCTCCTTGTTCTTGTGAAGAATGAAGCAAATGGAAGTTGTAAAGTTATGCAGCTTCTTAGGAATTTTCTCTCTGTGTGTGGAGGTTATGTCTGGGGGACAGGCTGCAGCTTGTTTTCACTACAACTTTTTTTTTTACTTCTACAACTTTAGTGCAAGAAACAGTACACAGAACACCTTCTGGTGTAATTCTTTAATTGTTTTCTGACAAGCAGTCTGTTGTTACTGAACTTATTTTCCTCTTTACAAATACTCTATTTCACAGATTAATTGATTTTATGCCCATATTATTATTTTATATTTCATACTCAGAATTTAAAATAAAAGAGGGTGAGGAAAAAAAAAAGTACTAAAAGAAAAAAGGTGTTTCAAACAGGTCTACTGGATTCTGTTCTGGCCTCAAGAGACAAAGAATGCACAGTGATGATAAAGTCACAGTATAAAACAAGGTACATTAAGGGAATCCCTGAAACAGTTATGTCAAGCAAATATGACCCCAGATAAAATGTGTTAATACAAAAATTATCTGTGCTGGTAAATTAGACAAAGACTGATATGTTTTAGAGATGTAGCAGTGAAAAGTGAAGTGGATAGTGACACAGCAAAGTTGGTCCTACATGAATTCTGGGTAGTTGCAGGTAGATCTCACAACATTGATCATCTAAGTGGCTAAGTAGAAGATTAAATTCAGAGTTGCCAAGTTCAGTGCATGTGAGAAAAAACAATTTTAACTGTATGTGTACTTCAAGAGCCTCTAAATTACCTAATAACACTCAGGAAATAGATTTTTATACTCATTGTGAATGCTTTTGGAAAATGTCATCTCAGTGCCTTGTGATGTTCAAAAGAGAAACAGCATCATCTGAATTGTCAGAATAGAAACCAAGAGGGAAGCAGAACCGAAAGTATTATACTGATGTAGAAGTCAATGGCACACCCATTTCTTCAGTCTTATGTGCCATTTTAATCCCACTGTTTTAAAAATGATAGAGTAGAGCTAGAAAAGGTGCAGAAAAGGGCGATAAAAATCAGATTATTGAAAGGCTTTTTGGGGGGAAGAGAGGCAAAATAAGGCATAACTCTTCAAGCATTGAGTAGGGAGAAACAAAACAGAGATCTATAAAATCAGGTTTGCCAGAGAGAATTTGCAGGGACAACATACATTGACAACAGGTCATATAAATATATTATTATACAGCAGACTTAAACCTGGCAAAACAAAGTACTTTTTCAAACAAGACATAAATTGTTAAAGTCACGGTCACGGGAAGTTCTGAAAGCCAAAAAAAACCCCAAACCCAAACCAAAAACCAAAACCCAAAAACCAAACACATTGGTAAGGGATTCAACTGGTTTTAAATGCAGCAGTATGGGTGTGACTTCCAACAATCCCCATGCTGATGATTGTTGGGAGGCTGGAGGACAAGGCTGCAGAGCATAATGTCCATTATGTCTTTTAAGATGAGTATACTCAGAGGGTGATATTTTCCTTAATGGCTTGTGAACAGTGAAAAGCATTACTATGCATTTTCATTCTCTCTCTTGAAAAAACAGCTATTAAAATATTCCCATTCCATTTAAGGCAAAAAGGTAAATATCTGTTTCTTTAGTTCCATTTCAGGCTGGAATTGCCTTGTGCTATTGCTTCTCACAGAAACAGGGATGCTGAAGCAAACAAACCTTTTGGTTCTTAAGTTTTTGCTAAATATCTAGTAAAACAAGGCTCAAAGAATTACAGCTTCCTTAGTTGTTTTTAAGCAAACACTGAAGGGTAAGTAACAACCATAGTGCATCAAAGTACAGCTTTCTTAAAGTACATACAAGAATTTTCTTCACCAGTTTTCATGACTTGCAGACACATTGTATCAATCACAGAAAACACGTGTGAACTGCAACTCAAAGTGTTCTGGCATTATGCAGCAGATAAATCTAAAATCAAGAGCTAGAGAAAAGGACAGAAAAAAGAAGTATAATATATTACTTAATGGTATCATCAGATAGTTTTACTTCAATGGCCTTGCAATGTCTTGGTTTTGTCTGGCACGAAGTTGCATAGCCAGAAATACCTTCAGAAACAGTGTCAGAAAACTATTTTTCTAGCTTTGCTATTACAAAAAGAACAAGAAATTTCTTATGATATGCATATTCATTTCTGGAAGTATATGATAGTGTCTAAACTGTTCATAATTACAATCAAATAATGGAAGCTCTGCTATTTCTTTAGTCTTAGTATACTGGTCTTAATGGAGACCCTAATGGATCTTAAATATACTTCTACAATAAATAAGTTGTACTGGCTAACTGCTGTAGGCTGAGTTTCCCTGCTTCAAGGTCTTCTTGCCCCTTCTCCAAGTCTAGCAGCTACAGAGTCTGGACATCAAACAACCCACCTGAGTGTCCAGCCAGCAGCAGAGAGAGGCAGAGCTTATTAGGCAAAGCTTGCAGGGAAATCATTGGAAGGAGGCAGAGATAGTTGATTGAAAAAAAAAAAAATAATTTCTGGGCTGTGGTTGAAACACAGCCTCTTTTATTGCAGCCAAGGCTGTTGCTTAAACAGGTGTATGTGTAAATAAATTGTGTTAACTTTGGAAAATTTGCATTGAAACACTGTTACAGGTAAAAGCTGTCTTTATATGTTAAAAGTTTTTTTATTATCTAATAAAGTATGAGTGAAGGCATGTCTTCTTTTGTTCTGTTTTCCACTATCTATAGCTGGCAGATGTGGAGGTACTGAGCAAGTGATGGTAAAGAAGAACACTAAAGTTTCTGGAGAAATGCTGCGTTACTTGCAGATTTCCTCCATATCTGCCCATGGAGAGCTGAACGGCAAGAGCAGTGCCCTTCTGGGTGCAGTGGAGGGCAGAGCAGTTTCTTGCTCCCACTGTCTCACTGAGACCTCATGGGATGATCCATACCTCCATCCAGAGTTTTCACAGCTGCACCTGAGCAACTCTGCATGGTTAGAGAAACAGACACTTCTGGGGTACAATTCATCTCACGAATTTTAGTCGTTTACTTGAAGCTAAAAAGAATTACACTCTAAAAGCAACTATTTATTTCTACTGATTTTAAAGGGAGTCTGCATGACTTGCTTTGGTATAGCCATCTGTAGTGTAGTGCCTGCAGTTAGGTGAGACAAATCTGCCATATTTCTCTTGTTTGCTTTCCTGACAAGGCTACACTCACCAAATCCTGACTTCGGTTTTCTTTGTCCATATTATTTTTCCTGTGTGAAAATGAACTGTTCCAACCTTGGTTTTACCGTGGGCCTTGCTCCTGAGACACAAAACGTCAGTGGCTATTTCCCTGTTCCACTTTCAGCTCTGCAAATGCTAAGCTGTAATCTTCACCTGCTCGTCTGAACTCAGTTACATTAGATTTGATGACAGTTGCATTGGTTCCCTCACATGTTTTCCAGGTGGCTGCCTATGCCCATAAAAGAAGAGATAACAGCATGCCCTGTAATGACTCCCATTCCCCAGTGGGGGCTGGTTAAACAGGCTCTTCTGTTTACTCTCCTTAGAGCATAATTCTGTCCTTAGTCATGGACACAGTCCCAGTCATGTCCAGAATTACTCCCTTGAGTTAATACTGCTGAACCCCTATTTCACTTCTCTTTACACACACTAATCTTCATCTTTTATAACTATGGATAACAATGGAAAAGCAAGCTCTGCCGTACCTTCATCTAAAGCTTAGTCAATGATATGTAATCTGTTTAGAAATCCTGGAGAAGATGGGAGATTTAACTCCTTTTTAGGGATGGCATAGGTGAGTTAGTCATCTGGTGATTCACAAATCAGTAAAAAAAAATCTGATAGCCAAAGCATTTTGTTGTTGTTGTTATATGTTTTTTGGAAGTAATTTCTTGTCCTGCTTTGTGTAATACCGAAAGTAAAACTGATCTCCAGACATCACAGAGTTTCACTGGGTGGCAGAAACAAACAGGCTGATTTTTAAACTGCTTCTATGGCTATTCTGAAGGTCTTTCAGGAAGCCAATAATACACCTATATGTCTGATTATACTTCAATCCCCCACCAGACAACCAAACAGATATCACCACCAAGGATGCATAGTGGCTGCTGAATAACATTTCTGTTGCAGCGATGGCCTCAGTCAGGAAGAGAGGGGATTTTCTCATGGAGGTAATTACTTCTTATTGATATGAAATCTGGATGCTGAAAATGGTGAAGATCCTAGACAGTGCAGTAGAGGGAACAAATTTTAAAAGAATAGAGGCATCCAACTTTGCCTACAAATGGTGAATAAGAGCCTAGCAACAAACATTTTGCAGAACTCGGCCAAACTCTATTTGATCAAATAGTTTCTCTAAATGACGGGGATGACAAATACTGTATTCTTGGCTGCATTAACACATTATTCAGTCAATACAACACATTCAAGTGAAGAAATGCTCTTTGCTTTGAGCTGATATGCAGGGATGCTACCAAGACTCAGGCACGGCATTCAAATATATTTCTAGTATGTTTTGCATAATCCATTTTGAAGGAAGAAAAGAGATTCAGAAATATGAAATTTACAGTAAAAACAATGAGCATGTTGATGGTTTCATGACTTATTACAGAATTAGAACAGCAGTAGCCTGAGCATTTTCCCACCTCCTTGAAATGCACTGTGATAAACATACTGAGTTATTGCTAATGATAGTGATACGTAGCCAGTTCACACCAGAAAAAAATATATTCCAGTTATGCATTCATCACATCCTTGGAAAACTCTAAAAAAAAAAAAAAGCATTCTTACCTTTATGTAGTCAGGTTTCTTGCTGGAGACAAGAGCAGCATTTTAACTATCTGCTGAGTCTCTATTCCATTTCACTGCATTGCAATTTTGAAATCTCTTTTTCTCTCTCTGACCTAGCATGGATTTTGTTTCCTAGAGATGTTTTTCTTCATTTTCACCCTCTCAGTAAACTCAATATGGTCAACAGTTAAATGTATAAGGTTTAGTTAGTTAGTATTTTGGCTAAGTCCCAGGTAGCTCTTAAAATGTTTTATTACTACATTTATTCTCAAAATACCTATTATTATTTACAATAAATTTTTATTGTGAATACCTAAAACATCATGCATAAATCATTACTGATGCCCCCCATAAAGTGACTGAATCAGAGGAGGGAAACTTCCTCCCTAGACAAAGACTGTGATCGAATCCTGTCCCTAGGAGTAAGCATAAGTGTCCACATGTGAGTGACTTCCTCAAACTTACACCAAATATCTGTGGTGGAACTTGAAACAAACATTTCAAGCCTTAGAAATTTCTGGATCCTGCACCATGCTCTGTAGAACGATGGATATTGTCGTTAATATTTGTAATCTGAATTACAATACATGAAAACAGCTCCTAAAGGTATTGGGTATATCTGCAGAGCACCCCAGACAGTTTTGCCTTGTTGAAGATACCTGTCTCTATACAGTACACAAAGACTGTTGTTGCTTTGGGCCCCTCTGTTGCCTGTGCAGCACTTTGGGATCCCTTGCAAGGTAAGGTGCTCTATCTGAGCCAGGGTGATGGGAGCTGATGGCCAAGCAAGGGGTAGGAGCCCCCAGTGCATGCAGACACTGGGAAAAACGGAGACTTCTGGAGATTTGGCTCTTCTCTATGAAACCACTAGATCAACTTGCTGTGGTCTTCCTAAAATTGCTTGCATCATGGAGAGGTCAAGCCATGGGTCACTTGCTTTTTCTCTACTTGTTTCCAGGTTGTGGTGGTCGTTTCTGTAGGTGACCTGTGCCCACTCCATTTTACATTCTGGACACACCAACCACAGCATTTTGTCTGCCTCAAGAAAATGAGAGATAAAGGTGTCTTTGAAAAATGAGTTCTGAATAGGACCAGCCATCCTTTTAGGCGAGATTAGTACCTGAAAAAGGCTGAAGGATCAAGAAAATGAGACAAAGGAAAAGCAAGTCCGAACCAGACTGTATAAACATCTGGTTTATTTTAGCATTGACTTAAAATGACTTTGCACCAGGCCCAAATTGTACAATGTTGTATGATGAATCAGATACTTAATAAAGCCAACTGAGAGGACCTAAAGATGAGCACGAGACCTTGCCAGTTTCCACACATAGAGCAATGTGCTAAGTTAAGAGGCCAAATGTTTCTTCAGATAAAAACATAGACAGTTTGTAGAAAATATGCAGCTTAAAGCTGATCTGTGTTACACCCTAGGCATGAAAATTTTGTTTGATTAGCACAAAAGAAACACACAGATATCTAATAGCAGATCTTTCAGCTTATTCACACTGATTAAGAACCAGACAGCAATAAGCCAGGAGTCAAAGACTGGTCTTCCAGCTAAAACTTGAAAGGCCATGTGCCTTCTTATTAGCCTTGCATGATCCCTGATGTTATGATGGAGAGAAGCAAGGAGCATCTGTCAGTTCAGACAGCATGTCCAGGCACATAAATTGCACAAGCATTGAACTCTGACTGTCCAGCTTTTACCTGCCTGTTGTTGGCTCAAGGGAATGTGTCTTTTCCAGTGCTTTTTAAGGGTTTCACAGCTCCTTTACAAGTTCCTTCCGAGGATGTGCTGCAACTCTGTTCTGATGGTCTCCAGTAGGTCCCACAGAGTGGTTGCATTAGGTCACCCTCAGAAATATATCAGTGTGGGGCTGGATACTAATGCTGAGATGTTGGGAAAGCCCACACAGCTTTGGGATCATCATTATCTTGAGGCCACAACTTTGTCTGCTTGTAGGTGTGGAGCTGTCATTGTAGACATATTACCAACATATCATGCCACCACAGTTTATTTTGCACTAAACTGTGGACTTACTGTCATATGCATACTTCAGTAAATATCTATTTGCTTCTAATAAATATTTGTTTCAGTAAACAACTACAGCAGATTTCTACAGTGAATGACATTAAGATCAGTAAACCAGAGTTTTTAAGATAGTTGTGAATCTGTAAACAAGAGTTTTTACTGCTTGCTACCAACCTGGTAATGAAACATGTCTCTACTGATACCAACACAACAAGGCTGTTGATAATGAACTTTTGGTCTTTATTTGCCAATAAAAAACCCTATAACTTGACAGGGAGGAGAAGGTAGTCAGTACCCAGTACTTGAAATTAGAAGCTGCATGTTCAGAAGACCTTTTCACTGTGTGAATAGAACTATTTTAGGTTTTATGCAACACTATTTAAGAGCTGTAAGGGAGATGCTTAGCTCAACACAGCCCTTATTTTAAGACTTGGGCTAAAAAAAAAAGACTCAAATACTGAATTGGCCTTAAGGGCTTTGCAGCCTTGGTTAAAATATCAGACAACCTTTGAGATCTGTTGTAAAGCTCCTTTCTGAGCTTAACCTTAAATCCCTGATGCAAAAAGACTGAAAAGGACATGCCAACTTTCTGATACTCCTGAGGCCAAAGAAACAGACAGAGACACAGCTTAGAAATTTGTCTAAATTCCATATGGGGCTTCTGCAGCCCAGCACAGGACCGAGGGTATGACTAAGTAAGAAAGGTAGTGCAGTGAAAAACCTTGCTGTAATGCAGTATAATTGTGCATCATAATATGTTTTCCTCAGAAGAGGTGCACTTGTTTTTTTTCAGACTAAGTAATTTTTTTTTTATTTAAGATTCAGAAAAACAGTGGTCAGAATTAAAGAAATGAGTATTAAGCTCATGAGACATCATCCTTCTCCAAGGAAGGCTTGAAATCTTGAGCAGCAACAGAACTGTCACCGTGACAGTCAGCAGTACACTAATATATACAATGAAAATTGCAGTTGCCTGGCTGATGGAACTAAAACCTCACATGATGTTAGCTCATTTGACTAAAATTCTAGTTTGGGCAGTTTCTAGAAAAGAACATAAAAATTATGGCTCAATGATTTCCAGTCTTTGTGTTTTTTGAAAAAAAGATTTCCTTCTGGCATTTGTGAAAAAATATAATCAATACTTTTTAAATAGGTATTTCCAGTAGAGACAGAAGAATATGAATGAATGTCATCATAAAAGGTCCTGGTCATCTGACTAAACATAAATTCATGTTCAAAAGTGCTCATTTAAACTGAAATAGGTGCTGGGAAATACATTGGGTTCAAGGCAGAGGAAGTCTCAAATTTCCCGATGGTTCTTTTTAGATGAAATGGCAAAGAAGATGCACATCTAAAGAACAAGAAATTCAAGGGTTTTTAAGGAGTTAAGGAATATCTCTGTGGTACAGATCAGGATGACATCATCTGTGAAAACTGCCTGGGTTGTAGACCAAGCAGCTAAAATGTGACTCTCAATGAACTGAGGTTTCCTGCCTGTTGTTACTATTCTTCATTATTTGCTCAGTGCTGACAGGGCATTCTCTACTGTGCATGACACAAAGACAGCCCCTTTTCTACAGAGTAGAAGAGGATGGTAAGATTTTCATCTGTAATGTATAATTGATATCCATATACTGTTATTAACTCTATCCTTACTGGCTTTGCATACAATGAAGAGTTATTAGTAGGGCTTTGAAAGAGAAGTCGTGGGTAATTTGGCAAACTCTGAATAGGAATTTGGCTTCCTGCATGTTTTCCATGCATATATTCCATGTCCCTGTCTACACTTCTTTCCTCATTAAACTAATTTGCCCCATCTTAAAAAAAAAAAAATTAAAAAAGGGAAAAAAAGAGAGAGATTTAAAATAAGCTCATCTTACCACACAGAGAATAGACAAGTGTTCTATGATACCCATAAAATAACAATTTCTATTTTTAAAATATATAGTCTTAAAAAGCTGCTGAAACTTCCCATCTTCTTTTTTTTTTTTTTTTCATGGATCCACTGTTTAATTTACAGTAAGTCAAGAAGCAGGAGGGATGATAAAGTTAAGCTCATGCTGTTGAGAACAATTATCCTGGCCCAGAGACATATGTAGCCCCAGAAGGTTGAACAGACCACCATAGCTTAAAGGCACTAAGATAAAAGAGCACGTGCTGCATGGGCCCAGCGGGAGCAAGGCCACAGCCTGCAAACAGAGCCCACTCAGCTTTCATTTGATTTGTGCCTCTCTCTCTTTTTAAAAAGAATTTTGATTTATTTAGTAAGACGCTGGTGCATTCATTGGAAAGCAAAATAGAGAGGTGGCTGGGACAGGGTGACAATATCAATCTAACATTTGCTACAGACAAAAATAGCTGGGCCAAGAATCATGGCAGCCTCTCTTTCTTAAAGATTGAAGACACTCAACCAAGATGTAAAGTAAAATAGATGAAGTCAGGGGACATTTGGATTCTGCACCAACAGAATAGTAGCAACTATTCTTTTTTTCTCCTGTCTCATTAATCATGCTGGTTAATTGTTGGGATAATGATTTCACAAGTTCATGCAGTACACAAAAGGATTATCATTGAACTGTACATAGCACTTGGCATTTACTTCTACATATGCCAGTATCTCTTCATTAAAATGTGAGGATGATTTTAAATTTCCTTTTTCTGTTGTCCAACTTTCCTGGGAAATTAATTGTATGTTGTTCTTAAGGATGGAAATAAATAATGAGACAAAACTGCAGATAGCAATTAACAAAGGAGATCACGTGTTCTTAAAAGGAAAAGAGTAAAAGAGAAAAAGAAAAATAAAGAAAACAGTCATGCAACTCAAGTCATACCTGTTAAAAAAAGAATGCAATCTTTATTTAGGGGTCTAGGTACTTTTATTTTTTAAGAAAAAAGAAGTGGAATTTTTAATACCTCTTGGCAGCTGAGTTCAGGTTTCTAAAAATAACAGAATATCAAGACCCTTGTTTCTGTGATTTCAATTCTCACTGTCCAGAAAAATATGATACCTATCTGTCACCAATGCTAAAGGTAAATTGCTTCCAGAAGCCTGTAAGAAACAGTATGCCTACCTGAATTCTTACACATTTGAGGCTTACTGATTAAAAAAACCTGCATATTTTTCACAAGCTAAGAGTTCTATTAAATTCTTTGTTATCCCTGTCATTGATTACATTTTATTACTGTTTCATTCCAGTACTTATTTCCATTTACATGTAGAATTTAAAATATCTTTTCTTTTTATGGTTGTTTTGTTGTTTTATTTTTCTGAAGAACATGGCCAAACCCATCCTGAATATTACTGATTCCCATCTCAAAACAATAAGATATATCATATTTCCATGTACTATTCTGATCTTTCAAAATTTTGTAATCTTCTAGCAAGGTGGATTGTGAGGTGTTATTTTTTCCTAATGTAATCACCCAGAGAAGGACTGATTCCATAATTTGGCAGTGCCAAACCTTCCCTTTCAATTCTGAAGACTTACAGATTTATTTGATAAAAAACTGCACACCAAAGAATGAGCAGATAAAATATGATTTGTTTTCTCATAAAATACAAGATGATTTGTTTTCTCATTCATACCATATTTTCCCTTATAAATTGATGCTTAAGCAGATAAAGAGCAAGTTATTGATATAGATGCATTTTATGATGTCAGCATGTACAACTTGCGCTTCACTCTCTCTTGTTGGTGGAAAAGCAGCTCAGCAGTAATCCTCTCCGCTTACTCCTGTGTGCTTCAAGCTGCAGAATGAGAAATTTCTTAGCTTAATTTTTATAACTGTTTCTGACAAAAATTTGGCCCTGTCTGAGGCAAAGCAACAGTCTCTCAGGATGAGATCATAGTCACAAATTTCACCACAGCAAGGAACGAAAGACTGATAAAAACACAACTTAGAGTGACCTATTTTTGTCCTCTGTTTTATAGTGGAAGCATCAGGAAATCCTTTACTTTCCTCGTTGCAATTCAAAAGGTGTAATCTGTTTTGGAAGAAGTCTCAGTGTACACTGTCTCAATCAGTGTCCCCTTTAGATGTAACCCTGGATTAAGTATGTAGAATTAATGATTCAGACAGAAATAGTCTTGTCTGTTTCAGTAGTGACTCCATGTTAACCTTCCCACATAAAAAATATCAAGATGTTAGTCTTTTCCTCTTGCATCTCAAAGTGACAGCTTTCACTTTGCCTCCTCACCATCCCATTGCAGCCATCAGATCAGGAAGGACAAGCAGGACCTTGGTTGGGAGTGTCATGTCACACTTGCACATCGCAATAATAAATATCTCCTCCTTCCCTTCACCCCTAAAGGTTGCATGAGCTTGAATTGAAAAGTAAGTTTGAAACCACTGCAATCAGCACATGGGGACTCCATGAACAGGAATGAAGGTTAATTTCAAAGGCTAAATTATTTATTGCAAACTATTTGCTTAGTTCTGGCACTGAAGAACAGTGGAACAAATGGAATTGTTAGATGCAACATGTATTAAGAACAAAGGCTGCAATCCCATTTCTAGTACTCCATGCTTAAATTTCCCCTGTGCTTTAAAAACTGCAGTGTTAGCTTATCTCTCTCATTAAGCTGCCTCTCTTCTATATTGAACCCAACTTCTATTTTTTTTTCTGTTTTCAGTCTACCTGAAAATCACATGCTCTAAAAATTCAATGGGTATAATGAATGGAAACAGAAATGGTCTATGAGGCAGTAAATACAACTGTACAGAGATTGGTCTGTTCAGAGACAGCATCTCATCTCTACTGAGACAACATCCTATAGTGGCTATAACTCATGCAAAATGTGGAAGCTCTGCTTGCCATGGTTCAGGAAAATTGCGGTGATCATGGACATAACACAAGTGCTGCCTCTGGAAAGGTGAAGAGAAATGAGCTGGGACAACCACCGTACATCCATGCACATGGTCCATCTCACCCTTCTCCATCCAAGGTGTCAGCACAACCTTTTAAATCAAGGAGGGAACAGCTGTTGGTTTCTGAGCATGGCATTTCTCCAGCCTTATGTTCATACCTCTGAGTCAGTCTGTGTAGTCCGGCTTAGCAAGACCAGATGAAGGCACAGAAACTGTTCTGCAGACCCCCTGGGAGGAAGGAGGCACACTAGGTTGTCTCAGCCCCCTGTTTATGTTACTTTTGAAGCTTTCATGCTCTGTGTTATTTTTATTCACTCCCTCAGCATCTCACGGCCAAGAGAGCATAGCATTTTAGTCATTTAGAGCCAAGCTCTGCCCTCACTTACACCCATGCAACTCATGGCCCTGAGAGACAAATAAATCTGTCAAGAAACCATCATCCAAAGTATCATTTCTTTAAAAAAAAAACTTCCACCAAAACAAATAGAAGGATTTTGCAGCTGACAAAGTGTGGTCAGTCAAGTAATACTGAGCTAAGCTTTGAGTGAGTTATGAGCTAATTTCCTACGATACAGTGCATTATGAACCTGGTAAGCTACAGAGGCTTCAGTAAGACGAGCATGTTCTGTAGTTACTCCAAATTCATGAAAATAAACCAACTTATTCTACTTTTACATACAAACAGATCCTTTCTTCCTCAGATGCTCTGTAACAGTCAGTAGCCATAGTTACAATGCTAATTTTCTTGCAGTACAGCACAAGTATTACCACACATCTTCTCAGTTAAGGCGTCTGAAACTCTATCCCAAGGAGTCTCAGTAACACCAACACTTTTAGAGATAAATTTCTCTCAAGTGTCCTACATCAAACATCCTTCTGACTTTCTCCTTCGGAAAACATACCATTATCCCCAATGGACTATTTTTTTCACACGTTTATCAAACAGCAAAGATTGTAAGAAAGCTTACAGGACACAATATAGAAGTATGATGTGCCACTTCCAAATTTCTTTTTCCAGCATTTTTACAATATGTTTCTTTGATAAATAAAAAACTCGAACATCAACATCACTGCTCTAGGTTGTGTGTGAAAGTTCAGTACAAAGCAATGGTTTTGCTCATAGAAAAGCAATCTCGGAAAATGTTCTGAGCTCTGTCTTCAGGACATTCTTCCAGAGAAGTGTTGCATATCCAAAGGCTGAAATTAAGCCTCAGATCAATGTTGTTGTAGCTCTTCCCAACACAAAGATATTCAAATCCATATTCTAAACATTTGCTGCATGTTTGATGCAGAACAAAGGAGATGAGAAGGGTTTATTCCCTGCTGAAACCTACCAGGAAGTCACGCTAAACTCCATAGGTGTGGAGACAAATACCTCGTGCTTCAGATTAGCAGATGTGTACATGGAATGACTCTTTGATTCAGCTCACAGGTTATTGATGATCTCTTCAGTGACAATTGCATACTGATGTAGCCTTAAAGAAGAGCTATCTGTCTCTTGACAGAGTTACTGAAGCAAAACCCTAAAAATCCTAAACTGAGTTAATCATGCTGTGGTTCTGTTGCCATCATCCCACATTTATTCACTTTGTGTTGCAGTCTGGCATAATACTGACATTCATTCTAAATTATCACAATTATCACAGTGTTTACTTTCATTTTGATCTAAGATTCCTAGTTTCAAAAAAAGGTTCGTAATTTGGTAGTTTTTCATAGAAAATGTCTTCTGTGAGTCAGACTTTTATTTTCAGGGTTTTCAAACACTTCATAGCTCAGGAATAAATTAACGACAAATTGAAAACGTTAAAAAATCCCCAGTTGAAATTGTTATAATGCTTTAACAAGTTTTGGGTGGTTTTTGTTTCAGTACTTGCAATGTTTGCAACATGAGTCAAACATATTTATAGAATCATAGAAAATATGGTTGGAAGGGACCCCTCTGGATGTCTTGACACCACCTTTTTTCTCAGAATGGGTCTCTCACCAGTGCAAGAGCAGGATGGCTGTGCCTTTTTCTACCTGAACTGTACAAACCTCCACAGATTGAGACTCCATAGCTTTTCTGGGTAACTTTCTTTGGTCTCAGACTACAGAGTTTCTAGCAGAAGTCAGACACATATTTACGCTACAATACAGAAGTGCTAATCATCTCCCAAACTTAGATGTAGACATGTTGATGGTCCATGTATCCACAAGATTGCAATCAGAAAGGATAAAAAACAACTGAAAAAAACCCCAAACTAACAAACCACCAAAACCAAATCAAAACAACGCACTGAATACAGGTGATATCACATCTAAGTGCAGAAAAAAGGTGACCAGTGCCTAGACCAACCAGCAAAACATTCAAAACAGAGATAAATTTTACTCCTGTAGACTGGTAATCTCTAATGAAACTGAGAAACGAGGACTATGACAGGCTGTTTATGACTATATTGACATTTCTGCTGTACTTTGACCATCATGGTCTATCTTGTTTAATTATAACACTCTGCCTTTTCCTTGACTTGGTAGTGAATTCCTCTTTCTTTCTGAATGCCTTTTGTGCAGTTATAATGGAAAAATAACTCCAGCATAGAAGTGGCTGTATTTTGTGATGAAAAAAAGGCAACTCACATGGATTTACACATTTTAAGATGCATACATTTATATCCATGTATGTATTTGTGCATATAGTATATATAAGAACATATCTGTAGATAAAATTGGTAATATACAGGTAGATATAAATGGACATAATTATAATTACCATGTAATTTCATACTTGTAACAGAAAATATGCATTTATTCATTTAAGAAAAACCTTTAAATATTTAATTGATGAAGAATTTACTTAAATTGTATTTTAAAAATACTCAATCCTAGCAGCCACAGAGCTATTCTTTCTAATTGTGGTGGGTTTTTTTGTTTATTTGGGTTTTTTGGGGGTTTGGTTTTTTTGTTTTTTTTGGGGGGGGGGGGGGTGTGGGGCGTTTTTCTTT
>VWZY01007345.1:0-42676 GCA_013399075.1 Chloroceryle aenea | reverse complement strand
GGGGGGGGGGGGTTTAGGTCCTGTTTCCTTCTCCCTTTCTTCTTAGTTTTCTCAGTTTTGAGAGCTGTTCATGCCTTCCAAGTGCAGTGAGTCACATTTTAAATTCACCTACAAACTTGCATTAGGTATCCATAGTCATTAGGGGTCCCTGATGGAACTATAATGAGATGGCACCAGCTGATGGATTAGACCTTCTACTCAAGATGAAGGGAATACTGTAACCTCTGAGGTGAAATGTGCCACAAAATAACACAGTGCAGATGATATTTCAAGATTAAGTGTGCATTTGTGCCTCACTGAGCAAAATATACTGATTTATTAATAATAAACCAAATTGCTACCAAATGCATGATATCAGCACAGAGATTATATTGTTTATACAGTATTCATATGTTTGAGTAGATACACTTTTGAAGAGATTTTAAGTAGTTTATGTTATTTGTGGTGGAATTTCGCTTTTTACCTTAAAAAGCTGTAAGACTCTCCCAGCTGAACAGTGTTGACACTGCCTATGCAGTTTCCATAGCTCCCAGAAGACCTTGTAAGAACAAAGACAAAATTATTTTCCACAATTATTATTTTGTAAACAGCATCCCAGAGTCCTATTTTGTCTGGGGAGGTGCTCATTTTGGAACCCCAACAAGAAGCATGTTCACAAGCCATGACTGTACTGCTAAGTGTGGCTGAGCCATGATAGTCAAACAAAGGGTTGGAGCCACACTGTTTGAAGCTACCTTCTTCTAGAGCAGACTGGCTGTGTCCCTGTCATGTAGTACTTGGACTGGGCCTCCTCTGGGACCTCATTGTCCTAAAATGAAAATATTGTCAGGGAGAAGCAGGATTCAGCTAAAAGCTGTTTTACAGCCCTTTGGGGAAGTAGTAGAGAGTAGATATGGATGGGTATCATGGAGTGATGGAATGTGTGGAGGCTGTAAAGCCCTCTGTGATACTCTTGAAATACCACATAGGCTACACAGAACCAAATGAGGAGCAGTCTTATCCATGCTGCCTTTACAAGTGGTTCTTGTATCCTCGAAACTATACCTTGACTTTTTTTTTTTCAGACAATTCTCGTTGCTTGATTCAAAAGAAAAGCCAAGAGCAAACCAACATTTATTTAAAATAGACCATTGGATATGTTGTTTATTCATAGATACCTCAAGGGAGAAGAGATGGAGACAAAGTTCACCTGACATGCATTTCATCAAGTAGTTGAATCACAACAGTTAGTCACTCTGATGGGGAGAGATGGACAGATTCTGGAAGTGCTTGTTAAGGTTTTATTTTTAATGTCTAAAGCAGAACATGTTCAGTGTTGCAGCAATAAATATACTATTGGTATCTGGATTCATGGTGGTAAGTGATATTCAAAGCAAAAAAAAATACCTCCGTGAAAATACATATACCATCCAAACCACCATTTTGCTCAAGGTAAAGATTATAGAAATGTTCATTCAGAACCCCAACTTGCTGGCTCACTAGGGAAGTTTCTGAGAAAGATATACTAAGATTGATTGTGGCAGTAAACATACTTATTTTTTAACTGGTTGGGTTTTTTTTGGTTTTGGGTTTGTTTTTTTTTTAAAAATCTTAATTATGGGGACATGACCTTATGACTTTTATGGGTATAATCAGCATTGGTGCAGAGGTGTCCTTCTCTGGACACTTTCAAACCTGCCTGGACACAGTCCTGTGCAACCTGCTCTTGGTGAAGCTTTGGCAGGGGTGTTGGACTAGATGATCTCCTTCCCACCCTCATCATTCTGTGATTCTCTGTGGTTTTGTGCTAACCTGGGAACCCTGTGATTCTCATCTCCATAACAAGATCCAACAGCTGTCTCTGAAGATACAGTGTGGTATATCCTTTCCCACTGAATTGCATTGGTCATTTGTGTGAAAATCCCAGTGACTTCACACTCAGAAGGTTTACACAGTAAATGATGGGAGGAGTAATTGCTATCAAGATAGCTGTATTCTTATTTTTCTCATACTGTATTTTAATTTCTTTCAAGCCTTCTCTGTGAACAATCTGAAACTTAATGTGACCAAAAAAAGCCCTAACAACAACTGCATTATCTCTTCAGCACATCATAACACAGAAGTTCTAGTTATTTCTAAGGATATTGCTCATTAAGTCTGTCCTTTCAAGAGATAAATATTGTTCTGATAAACCTTACCTGATCCCTGAATGCACATTTTGACCCAAGTCCTACAGGCCTCACACTGACAAAGTTCTCTTCTCAGAGAGTTTTTTCAAAGACCTTTTGGGTCAGGTTTTATGTTTGTGACTCGTGAATAAAAGCTCTCAGTCCTTCCTGTAACATTTCACTCAAGGTTAAAAATTATAAAATACAGAGACACCTGAGAAAAAGACTCCCTTGCCTATACACTCTCCAGAATACTTCAGATTCTAAAACCTTGCCTTCTTAATTACTTAATTAAAACTACAGTTTGTGTCTAACAAGCTACTGCAGGCTCTCAGAAATTTATCTTGAAGTAATTAAAGCACAGTGAAGCTTTTATAACCTGATATACCTTAAAAGATCCTCTTTTCCACCCCCCATTCTTACCTTAAACATCTTCTTGTCTTTCATTTTGCTTCCTCACAATACCTCAGTTTCCTCGACAGTACCCGCTGCCTTGGCAGGTACCCAATTTACACAGCTCTTGCCTCTGTCATCTAAATCCCAGTGCACTGTGCTACCCTAGGCTGATTTAAGGTTGCCAGCATCACCTGGTCAGAATAACACTGCTAGACATTTTCAGACCTAGTTAGAAACACATAAGAAGACTGTGAGAATGGGGCTCACTCTCTACCCATTTCTCTTCCCCGCATTACAGTAGAGATCTTAAAATTTAAGCATGACCCTGCTCTTGACAAGCAATTCAGGAGAGCCCTGCTTGGATTTCATACCCATGACAGCTATTGACCACCAGGCAAAAGAAACCATTTCCAATTCCTCAGCTCCCTGCTGAGGTTAGTACAAACCAGCACCCCAACATATACTGAAGTAATTACCAATCTACAGGAGCAATGAGTTAATTGAAAATCATAGTCTCTTTCAGATGGTATCAATCCTGCAATTCTCCAGAGGATCCAGAAATGGTAATTACTCAGCGAGCACTTTTCCCTATACTCTTACCCCCTGAGGGTGACCTTACTCTACAAAAAATCCATCCGTCTCTTGCGTGCTTTTGCATCTTCCCCACGGAGTATGCATTTTATATAACAGGATGATTAATTCTTCATATCCACATCAGGGAGAAAGAGTTCCTTGAAGAGGCAAAGAAAAAGGATTGGGGTGATGCAGTTCTTGCTGAAACAGACTCTCATGAGGTTTTATTTCGCTTTTGTGCTTTGAGATGTTGCTATTTAAATGGACTTGGTGCTGGTGAGAACAGAGGAGGTTTTTGATATGCTATTTGAAGATAATTGATTTTTAGCTTGTCCCCCTTAATATTTACTGCCTGCTGGGCTTTACATGATAGTCTGTACTCTGTATCAGATCTTCATATACATTTTACCTGTTTACAAAGCTACGGAGTACCTGTCTGTGGTATTAAAAGATTGTCAGCATGACTGATCCATCGGAACATCAGCTCTTCATAAGCTTCAGCTGTTGCACTGGAATTAATACCACTGAAGAGACCCTATTCTTGTGTGCCCTCAGCTAACCTTCCACTTTTCCTGAACATTTAGCCAAGAGTTTCATTTATGCTTATTACAATCTATAGTCAGAGGGCTGTCTCAGTATACAAACACTATCTATGACCTCATTCCATACAGTTGAAAAATTAGGCATCTAAATTTGTGTATTTATTATAAGTACCCTGAATGAAAAAAAATGGCCCAGCAGAAAAAAAATATATAAATAGTGGTTATTGACTTCAGAGAAATTCAGTATCCTCTGCTCTTTTTGAGCAGCAGAAATTTTGTAGGATTCATCTTGGTGTTAGAAATTATGATCCTCTATACAGACCAACAGGTTAGCCAACCCAACTAGTTCTCACCCTGCATGCTCCCAGAGACCCATCCCTCCTTTCATAGTATTTGAAATAAAAGAAATTGCTTATCCTGGAGTCACTCCCTGCTGTACTCAATAGACCCTTCTTGTCTAAACCTCCTCCAACACACAATACAACTTTTGTGAATCTTTTGTATTCTCACAAGCCCCATAAGCTTACTACAAAAATACTGATGAATGTTGCTGATAGGAGCTGTTTCAGATAACCATTCATTGCAAAGATACCAAAGATACTTGTTTTAAATGAGTTCTTCAGCAGGTGCTATTACAGCTAGACTGTTTCCAGTATCTCATCAAACCCACTGGCATTTCCAAACTACCACCCTCAATGCAGGGATGTCCAAAAAATGAAAAGGATTTTTGAAGTCATGATGGGGCAGTCTGTGGCAGAAGAAGAGCTTAAGTTTAGATCTCCTTATCTTCATTGCAGTCCATTAACCCATCACTCCTATAAAAAAAAAAAAAACCAAAACCCAAAACCAAACAAAGAACAAGCAACAAATATGCAGAGGGGTAAATGCACCTTAAGCGAATTCTCCGTGTATCGTAAATTCATTGAAAATGTGCTGTGCTAACTGAAGTAACTTAGCTCACTTAACCCTAAGGTCTGTTCACTTGTGCTTAGACTATAGGACTCTTTTTTTTTTTTCTGCAATAATATGATGCAGGGATTTTTTTATTTATTTCATTGTGGTAATAACTGCTAGCATGTTGTTAATGCATTTATATATGTATTGCAGGAAATGGAAGTGCCACATCTATCTCCTTGCCACCACATCTGGGCAATCTCTGCATTCCTCAGTTGGAATGATTTGCCACATGGCACAGCTCAGTGCAGATAAACACACAAATGGAAAAGAAGTTCTCAGGTTGTCACATCAGCTCAGTGTCAGCATTTCACACAGCCATGACCTACTCTGAATAGCTTCTTCCTGTTACACATGGATCAGCCATTGATGAGCAGTACTCATTTCGGTTATTCAAAGAGACTTCTCACTGAAAGCCAAACCCACTAATTCCACCCTGGGTAGAGCGTCCACTCTGAGTATGTGTCCATCATGCAATGTCAGCAAAGGCAAGTGCAGGTTAAATCTCAGAGTGTAAACCTCACTGCATTTGAGCACAGCTTCCTTTAACTTGTTTAGAGCAATACATATTTCAGACTTTCCTTTAAAAATAACAGTTGAACGAATAAATAGCAATTTTAAAAATAAAATATAAAAATTTTGGGTGGAAATGTACTGATCTTGTCAGATTTTGCTTTAAAAATTATTCAGACAGATTATTTCCACATAATGATTTTCACTTTCATAACATAAGAGAATCTAAAGTAAATAAAACAGTGATTCCTAAGCAAACTACTGTTGACATTGAAATAATTTGAGGGGGGATACAGCTATGAAAAAAAACAACCATGAGATATCAGATTTCATCAAAATTCACAGACTCATGAACTGTATGGAAATATTGTATTCTGTGATGAGAACTCTGGATGTTTTTTCTGCCAATTCCTGTATGGCTACTAAACAGAAAGTTTACAGTAAGTAAAATATGAAGCCAGTTATATGAAGGTGCAGTTTGAGAAAGGATTGTTTTGAAAGAAAAACATTGTTATGAGGCTATAATGGGGAAGAACAGCTGGTGTGGGGGCCAAGTTGAGGAAGATCATGGTTATGGTCAGTGTGGTCTAGCCAAAAACCTGCCATAAAACCTATATGCAGCACACTGGGTTGTGTTCCTAAGGTTGCTATTTCTCTGGGTACAGTAGAAGAGAGTTACCTGAGGAAACAGAGGATGAGTAGTAGCTTCAGCCACTTTCAGCAGAGAGTGCATCAAATTGACTTGGAAGCCATTTTCAAAGAGAAGTCAGGGAAACAGACAAAGAGCCCTTGTCAACTCTACTTGTTTGGCTAGGGACCCAAAACTGCAGACACCTAAGCAAAGGCTTAGCTTTAGCAGACCAAGTAATTCAAAGGGAAGGATCCAGTGACAAGCCTGAAGGCAAGTATATACAGAGGTTTTTGCAGATGTGTGTTTAATATGCATATATTACTGTTTTGTGGACCAGACATCTTTAAGGAACAAATACAATTTTGTGGTGGGATAGCTCTTAAAGAAGTCATGGTTATAAAAATATCAGCTGAAAGGATGAGGCATAATTTACCTTACTGCTGTGAAACATCTCTAAGGATAAAACTCTTTAATAGAGTTTAGCAGTTTTGTTCTTGAAGCTTAGATCTAATGTTAAACCAGTCTTTGTTCTCCAAGTAGAATTCTGTATTGCAGAGTGAAAAGTAATTTTTCTCACCAAGAAGATTTTTACATGATGTATTCAGAGTTTTAAAGCTTCATTTTTATTTTGTTGGGTGCAAAGGTGGATTTAAAATTGTCCTTCTCCCAAAAAACAACTGAAGATGTAGTCCGAAGAGGAGTCACGAATGTTCCAACTGAGATCCTATACATAATAAGCCTCATGTCTGTCAAGTAATTCCCAGCAGTAGACAGTCATGAGCATTATTAATGTGGCCCACATTAATAAAGCCCTTATTTGAACTCTACTTGCAGTTCCACTTATTAATTGCAGTAATTAACATTAAGGACTGCAAAAGCTTAATAATCATCTTTTCCATTAATACATATGATGCTTATAGTGAACTCAGGTCCTTACAGAAACATAATGGTAGAGTGCATTTGAGGCAACAGTGGTTTTGAAATAGCCCACAAAACTTGCAGATTATTCTTTGATATTTGCAAATAGAAAAATCATAACTCTAAAACTAAGGAGGCTTCCTATCACACTGGTAGCATGGCAGACATTATCATTCCATCTGTTCCTATCTGTAGTGTGACACCATTGGGGTTTTTTGGCTAATATAATGTGTAAGCTTCTGGGACAACTTGGTTGTCCTTCATATTAGCAAATAATCACAAAAATTATGATGATTGTCATATGAGTTGGATTTATCATCATTTGAGGAGAATGTAAAGTCAGAGAACAAAACAGCTCAACTGAGAAAGAAAACCAATAAAACAAAACCCTTGCTGCAAAGGTTAGGCAAAATTCTTCAAACAGATGTGGGAAGAATTGAAGGATAGAGAGTGTCTTAGCAGTTATCATTACATTAAAAAAAGCAAAACCAAACAACAAAGAAACCACAAACTACATTAAAGGAATCAACATTATCAGTTTAGTGTATTCTCTCTCAAGAACATACAAAACTTAATAGTACACCAAGGAAAACAAGGCAACAGTCAGTATTAAAACCAGAAAGCACAGGTAGGGTGTCATCTTGGCTGGTTCTTACTTAAGGGAAATGCATAAATATCCAGGAGAATATGATTACAGAACCCATAGGATGATATTAGAAACACAGATTTGGAAATAAAGGTGTTAGAAGTGAATATTCAAGCTATCGAGCAACCAATCTTTTTTCTTACTGAGAAAAGGGTACTGTGAGGTTGGTTTATTTCAATGAAAACAAAAAAAAACCCCAGAGCCCTGATGTAGCAAGTCTCTTTAAGGTGTTTCTAGTTTCCTCTGTAGCATGTAGGTCCTGCTTTTTTAGAAGAACAATTATGTTAATAAACAATTATGTTAATAAATGTCCCTCTCAAATTCCAACTGGATAATTGCATTTCTGTCCTATTATGCCACAGCTGTGACAGGAAGAAGTTTTATTCACCTGCTGTTCCAAGCTATTGTGTACTTTTACTATTAATTAGTTACTACATTTCACCCCAGAAATAGCTGCATTTCGCAAGTGGATTTAAAAGACTCCTGGACATTCTTTGTCTGTATAGAGAAGTGCTTTGATCCTTTTAAGTATATGGCTGTAAGATGATTTTAATTAACTCGTAATTCTGACAAATATTTATCTGGCCCTTTGAAAGCTGGGATGGCTTAGGACATGGAATCTTTTCCTTCTTTACAAATCTGATTAAAGTACCATATGCAATAGGAATTTACAGGCAGATCCCAGCTACTGATAGAAAGATGAAGAATGTACTTTTACTTTTATTTGGTTGCTGTGAAAAAGATATGGGAACAAAAATTATTTTTTTTTTTCACTTTTGGTTCTCAAACTCATGTTCAACACAAAGATATAGTATTGTTTTATTCCATTAAAAGGGCACCTATTTTTATTCCTTCAAGCCTAAGGGGTTAAATATTTCCAGATTCATCACAGCAAAAGAAAAGAAGAAAAAAAGAAAAGAAAGCAAATATATATTTCATTAAAATTGGTTTACACAATGTCAGAATATAATGTCATAAAATCATCTTTTCACTGCTCTCTAGAGAACGTTGTGTTCCAGGGCTTCCAAGCAGCCATTGTCATCTTTACCTTGATATCCAACAACTACCTAGAAATCATGTTGCTTAAGTGGAGCACTTTTGTGCCATTCAGAAGTCTTACTGACTGTAAATTAGAGATGAAATGGGCATAGAAACTAGCAGTCCAGATTGATACAACTGTTACTAAATTCTTTTAAATTCTTATTAACACTTCAGCTAAAAATTAATCATCTATATTATTCCCACATATAGATTGCTATCTATACAGGAAACTTAGTTCCTTCTTAAAGTTTCCATGTTTCTAACAGAATTTTAAATACTGAAGCTAATAGCAACAGAATTCTATTTCCCTGTCAATGTAAGAAGCAAGATGTGAAGGCCTTTGGGTTGGGAAGATCATGGCCTTCATCTGGTGACTGGGTAACACTTAATTTCAGTGCATTCTTATGGGAGCCAAGATTCAAATGAAAGCACATGAAAGGAAAGTTCCTTTCATTACTCTTCAGGTAATGCCATGATTTAGTATCAGTTGAATTTTACTTTTTTTCTGGTAATACGTGACAGTTTTGCCTTGGGCCAGCCTACAGACATGATGAATCTCATGTGTTCTGCACCTTATGAGTATAACTAAGCACTAGCAAGTCGCAGGGTAGCTAACACCCACCATGGACTAAGGCAGTGCTCTCATTTGTTGATCTTGGCTTGGAAAAAAACAAACGAAGAAAAAAAAACAACACAAAAAAACCCAAACCAACAAACAACAAACAACAAAAAAACACAAGAGAGACCTCACAATCTTTCTGCTCTGACTATTTAAATTATTTCAATGATTTTGGGATTACATGCTTTGAAGAACTATGGAACCCTTAACCTTAGAGAGGATCTGACCTCTAAGATATCCAGAAGATCTATGGAATCAATGCAGGTTGCAGCATGAATTAAATCCATTCTTATACCCCCAGAGATACAGTTCAAACAACACCTCAAGTACAAGACTTATAATGGTGGTCACTGATTTCTTTCTTTTAAGATTATGTCCAAACAGAAGGTATTCAAAGGCCAGTAACAATATGGTGTTAACTTGGATGTATAACTGCCAAAATTACAGCTGTCCATACATTTGCAAGGAATGTGGTACAACAGGACCAAATCTGTAGAGCAGAAGCTTTGATGCTGCAGAGCAGCACCCACAAACACTTGGACCATTGTTTACTTTGGAGTAGTTCTACTCTAGACCCATGGTTTGAGCATCTATTAGTACTTAAACATATGAAGTAGTCTCCCAGAACCTGATTTTTTGTTGTTTCACCCATAAGGCATCCAGTTCATATGCTCCAACTCTACTCTACAATGTGATTACAAGTGTAGAAAATAATGGTCAGTAAGGAGATTTCCTTCCAACTTTGCTTCTTCCACCACAGAATGGAAATAAAATGGTAATGCAAAGGCACCCATCATTGATGTCTATGCTGAGGAAGACTTTCTGTCCGTATTTTTTGTCCAAATCCTATTGTTGTGGTTGAAAAGCAATACCTTCAAAGCCACCTTTCTGTTATTTCTTGTCCATCATCCTGAGAGGCAAAATCCTGTTCCCACCAAAGTCAACAGAACCATTTCCACTGATATTCATGCAGCTAGGATTTTGCCCAAGATTTTTGCACACTCAAAATAATGTGTCCTCCAATGTGCAAAGAACTTGAAATGACAAGAGCGTGAAATCATGCTCATCCTATGTGATGGATGGCTGACTGGCTCAGGATACCCCAGATGTCTCAGCAGAATGATGCTGTAGGTCTAGCAGAGGCTGTGCTCTTGGGATTTACTTTAGATTTCAGTGGTAATTCACATCACAGTTCTCACAATTGGGGAGAGCAAACAATGCTGTGCTCAGAGGGCCAGAACCTGAATTCAATCCTACTCTTGGTGGGTATTCAAGCAAGCTGCCTCAGCCCATTTCAGTCACTGCCTACCTCCTATCTGGGTTATTTTAGCTGTAAGATCAACTGTGTAAGGTCACTTTCCATGCTTATGTAAAAGAACTTTGCACAGCAGGGAGCTCTGAGCACGACTGGCGCTGGCCTGGAACAAGTACCAGCATCAAAATACAACATTGTTCTCTGAGAGAAGTGATGTTACTCCCTCTCCTCTGAGCTTCATCTGAAATTTCTCATCTCATGAGAAATAAAGGATTACTGTCATGAAGGAAAATAACCTGTCACCCAGGAGAATCATGTTTTGTGAGACTTATCTATTCCTTATCACTGTTGGCAGTTAACTAATGTTAACTGAACGCTGATCAATGGTAATGGAACTTCATGGGAGCTGTGAGCTGCATAGCACTATTTTGCTCCAAAAGTTTTTGGACGCTGTATTTACTTTATATCCTACTTTTCTTTCCTCTTCTTTTTCTTTAATAGTTTTTTTTCAGATGTGAATTTCTGGCAGTTTCAATATGTTAAGACCCATTTAGACAACATTAAAACTGAGAATTCTCCACTGTATAAATTTAATTCAAATTACTCTTATTCCCTTGTTATCTGCTGGTTATAATGTGAAGTACTTTCAAAATTGGCATATTAAAGAAGCTGTAATTTGCTCAACAGCTGTAGAAACTGTGATAATTAAAGGAAAAATTAATTGGTTTTATTTTGATGTTTCTTTTATTATATTGCAAATATGAGAATTTTCTTTTCAAGGTAAGTAGTCATCAATTCTCATCCGTCTATCCATCTATGTATGCACCTCACTTCTCTGAGCACCTTCCAAAAATGAAAATATGCAAATAATCTTTATCTCTTTCTTCTCTCCTCATCCTCTAGAAGAAATAGAATGCTAGATTTTAAAGTCAACAAGGACCACTACGTTATTTAGTATGAGAACCTTGATCAAGCACTACATCTAGGCATGCCTTTATTGAGCACAAGGATGTGATTTTAACTCAGGCAATTCCAGACAGGAAGTCAGTATTGGTATGAAAGCTTCAAGAAATAAATTCAGCACTTTCTTCAGCAATTTCTTCCAATGCCTTCCGAACACCTGTGTGCCTTCCTTCTGATTGATTCTCTGCAAATTTAAGTTCTAGCTGCTAGTTCTTACAGTGCTCTCTGCAATAGATTAGAAAGCTCTTTAACAGTGACTATTTTTCTCTTCACAACTGCACACATACCATCAAATCAAAGCTGATCTCTGTGTCCTCTGGATAAATTAATTAGATTTAAATTTCTATATTTTCTAATGTAAGAGAACTTTAAGACCACAGGTGAGATGTATCAAATTTCTTATGACCTTTTTAAAATTATGAGATCCGAAACGAGACTCAGCAGTTTCATTTGTCACAATTACTTCCAGGTGAAGTGGCAAAACCACTTTCCAGCTCTTAATACCTGTTTCTTTTTTGAACATTCAAGGGCACTAGGCCTTTGCCATGGCTTCAGGCAGGTTTCTCCCAGGGAACTGCTTCATTAGCATGATTCCTAAAGCATTTGCAATCTATTTGCAAAGTCCTTTCCTCAACTTTAGCTGTAAAGGACAGATTTCTACCAGCCCAGACACTATTTTTTACTAAATGTTCTAGCAAGTCCAGTTCCCATGAAAGATGTGTTATATATTGATTCTTGCTATGCAGGTTATTTGTTTCTCTAAAAGGAAGCTGCAAAGAAAACTGAGTTCAGGGGATACAAAGATGAGCATAGAGTGAACCTATGTGACTAGATTCACGAATGGAGCAGATCAGCTCACTTTTTAATAAGTGGTGTGGATCTCTCCAAAATTATAATTAAAGAATTATTGACTGGTCTTGCAGATATTGGCCTGAGTCTTTCTCTTCCTTAAATTTCAAATCAATACAATGAGTATACAAATATTTATAAGTACTTTTCATTAACAGCTAATTATAGTATACTTCTGCAATTAATTATTAGCTGTTTTAGGTAGATATCTTAGAACATGAGATTAAACAATCAGTCATTCTTAACACAGTGAAAGTTAGGGAATTGTTTTAAAGATAAGGTTAATTCCAGTTAAACAAGATGTACTGTAAATGTTCCCTTATGCATTCACTTGTTATCCAAGTCTCCAGAGAACTTTTTGCTCTTTTTCTACTTTGCTCTGCATCAATTTTAATTCCCCTCTGGACATCCATTACAAAGAGGAACTGCAGCACTACCTTGAGCTATCTCTTTCCTTAGCTCTCAGTTTCATTTCTGGTTGTTTGTTGACTTTCTCCAGGTTTCTCAGAACATCTCCTTATGGCTGATTGCAGGCTAACTGCACTGCCAGCCCAAGGTGTGGGTCTGGAAAGGGCAGGAGGAAGCCTGTCCCTGGGCATAAGAAGCCCAGCAGCATCACATATACATTCGATTCCACTTTGAATTCCACAAGCAGTTAATAACAGTCTCAATTTCCTTTCCCTAGGTGGACCATGCAAATGAACAGAACAGTATGTAGAAAAAAATAGAAACATAGAACAGTAAATTATTTTTGGTGTCTCAGATTTCACATCAGGGAGAAAAAATGGGGAATCTGCATATATCTTTCTCTAGGTTGCTAATTTATGTACTTAAAGGTTTTTACCCAACAAAAAGCTGAGTACCGGCTACTACATTCTGTCTAGAATAAATACTAGTACCGAATGAAATCTAATGCAAATGAGGTTAGTATCTCCTTACTACGTGCTAAGCTATCCTTAAAAGTTTAGAAAAGAGGGTGGTAATAATGCCGGAGGATGCCTAAATTACCACAAAGGAGATGCAGGCTCCGTTTTTTTGCCACTGCATATATGATACAACAAAATTAATCTGTGCAGAGACACAAGAATATGTCACCTTCCAAAGGCAAATACTTTGACTGAGTGAAGTTGTTATAACAAAAGCTTTCTACTTCCAAAGTAGAAAAAATATGTCTTTGGCTACACATATCTGGAGGGGAAAAAAACCCAAATCCAACAAACAAACAAAGAGACAGACAAAAACCAAACCACACAACAACAGCAACAAAAATTAGACCAAAGAATACTAATAAAAAAACCAAAAAAACCAAAACAAAACCCACAACCCACCAAAATCACTGAATTATGAGTGGTATTATTGATTTAACATAACAAAGATCTATATTTTGTTTTAAACAGTTCAGAATCACTTACATATTTAATCATGCAAATCTTATTTCAGTTGTTAAATCAAGAGCTTGCCCATTGTACAGCTTGGCCAAAACAGGGCACATAGTAATTGCTAGGTCTCACATGCAATTTATTGACATTGAAGGGCCCTCCTAGATAGTTCAGATTTCAGATATAGCTTTATAAAAACACTTTGAAATGAAGCTATGATACCAAAGTAAAAAGAGAAGTCATAAAGAAACCAAGATATTTTCTTGATGACTGTTCAGCTTTTCCTGAAGACATATAAATAAGTCCCAGAAGCTTTTCTGTTGGCACTTTGATTCTTTTCTGCAAAGTAATGGTATTAAGGGCAAAGGAACAAAGGTAAAAAAACCCTGACAATAAAAATGTTCCTTTGGCGGGACAACATCATACATTATTTCCATTTTGTTCCTGATTTTTTTTTTATTTTTTTTTTACAGTAGCAAACTGTTTTATTGTTTCAATTTTCAAAGAAGCAGATGCAGTAGAGTAGGCTGCTCAGAGGACTATGGGGACCTGGTCTACCAGGGCATGCTGTCACCATTGGCTTGTGCAAAACAAACTGCAAAGCAGCTGTAAAGCTGTTACACTCCTTCTGATAGTGTTGTACACTGATCTCACATTCCCTTTACACTTTGACTATGCAAAGAGCTGGAAACAGAATCAATTTGTTCGTAGTGTTTCTTCCACCATGCTGTACATCTTTAATATAGCAGGAAAAAACTAGACAAACTATGTTGTGAACAAAGAAGCAGTTGTGGAATTATGGGGGGTATTTTTCATGACCTGTTCTAATAATACTTAGAATTTCCTAGCCTGGTATTCTGTAAAAAGAAGCCAAGAGTCATTGATTTTAAGAATTTAAAGCACCTAGATAGAAGTCCTGAGGCAGTGTAAGAAAGTGAGATTTCTTCAATTATTATCTGGACAGTTTAAAGATAAATATTTAATTATTCCTCATTTGCCATTATAAAGGAAAGAATGAGCTCTTTTATATTAATATTGTGCAACAAAGTTAATATTTTATATTGTTTTTAAAAATATCACTGTAGGTGTTAAATGCTCATTGGCTTCTCATTGCATGGGTCTGTTTAGTAGCAATGCAATATATATGTTAAAGTGCCTGAAATGAGTTGAAAAGCATTATTGGTCAGAAAGTACAATCCAACATATCTCATGAAACAAATCAAATTCACATAACAGACTTTGAAAAAAAAAAAAAAAAAGGTGAAAAAGTAGAGGGACTTTTTACTCATTAACAGAAAGGAAACCACTTCTGACATATCCCAGTGCCATTTCCACGTCTCTTGCTTAAGATATGTAAACAACAAAGTAACCCTGAATTGCACGCTATTTCTGGTAGAAATTAAAGTCAAGTGTCCAACTGGAGTAATTCTGTGTCTTTCAGACGAATACTTGTAAGGACCATCCTTTGAGGCAGAAAAGATCCGAGACAGTTCCCCAAAGGTATGGTTATACGTAAGCACCTTCTTGCTGTTATGGTGATACAATCAAGAACAATTGTGAATGCTTTTATGACTTCTGCAAAGCTATTAACCTCAGCAGAGTGTACAAGTCTTTTTCTTAAGTGTCATGGTTCTGAAAAACCTACAGCAACTGTCATGTATAATATGATGACCAAGTTCTTCATGTATTGGACCACATAGTCCAGATGGACAAAACATCAGACCAATGGACTGCAAGGACAGGGTAAGCAGTGAACCTCTGCATAGGTGAAATTGTTTGAAAATGAAATGAGTCTAAATTCAGTAACAACTGGATCTGTGAAAGGCCTTTTTCCAGGACTCTAGGCTATCTGGACTGACAAAACATAGTCTAGTAACAGCTCCTGGCAGAGATTCTTTTGCATCTCATGATGCAGATTCAGACGTTCAGATTTTTGCAGTAAAGTAGGCAAGGACTGTGTAGCATGAAGTCCAGATTTATTTCAGACTTAGGGGCACAAAAAGCAGCAAAACACTGTGAGACTAGCATTACACCAAGAGAAAAGTGAAGGAAAGGCTCTTGCCTTGCATGTTGTTGTGAGGCAATGATAATTAAACAAATAAGGAGCATGAAAGAGGTGGTCCAGAAGAAAGCAAATGCTGTTAATGCCTATATGCAAGATGGACTATTAGGAAGGCTTAAATGTCAGCATGTAATAGCACATCCTGCTTTCATTTGTGTCTCTCTTAAAAATCAAGATAATAAAAGAGGAAAGACAACATTGTGCTGGAAGCGTGAATAATGGACCTTTATGCTTAGTGAAGACAGAGATTATGGACTTATCACAAGTGTAGAGTTTCTTAACAGAAGACACTTATGGAAATGAATGTAGTTTAATAACAGTCCACATTAAAATGGCATGGGCAAGTACTGTACAAAATAGATAAAATAATATGTATGCATATGTAATAGGCATAAAAGCATTATTATGCACATCATTTGATGACACATTTACTTCAAAACCAGTGACCAGGAAGAAAATGGGATGTCATCTTGAGTAGCACTAGTCCATGTGAAACAGGAGAGTTCCACCATCAACAGAATTCCTGAGGACACAACAGTGGTGCTATAACCCACTCTTAACTGAAGAGAAATGTAATAGTCAAGGTTGTGACATAATAATCAAGCTTATGTTCTGTGATCTCCAGTGAGCTCCAGATTCACTATGAAACTTTTCAGAGCTTCAAATGTTAAACACATGTATAGGAAGGATTTAGAGGATTTATACACATGTATTCAGCTATATTTTCCTGCTTTGCAGCAAATGATGGCTATTAAGGGTCCAGACATCTTAGCTCTAAATATTCATCCGTGTCACAAAAAATTTTCTCCAGTTAGACCTGTGTCATCAATAACTATGCATATACTTGAACTTGAAAAATATTTTTTTCATAGGCCTTATCACAAAAAGCCCTTGGCTACAGAATAGTATGACCTAAGTGAACACAGAATTAGAACAGGACATCATTTTTACCATCTTACTACAATGCTAGTACACTGATAAAGCAGATCCTGGTTCAGTGAAGAACACTTTGTCTCCCAGTCACGCTGAATGAGTGAAGAAGAGAGACTAGCAGAAAGTCATAACTGGTGTCTCCCTGTATCACTCCTTTGCCAATTTGACTTCATTGCAGTAGCTGAAGCTGAAGCCTGCACAGCCACAGCCTCTTTTCCCGCCTTCACTTTTCTTACTACTCTTTCCAAACTTGGTGGAACAAAGACTGATCAATGTTACTTTTCAAAGGGACTGAGTCAAGCGTGTAAAATTCCTCCCGTCAGCCTGCACTTTGTAGCTTACATAACCTTGATTGATATATGTGAAGTGGTTCGGTGAGCTGTGATCAGCTAGGGATTAGTCTGATCTTGAATTTCATGCACAGATGAAGGGGTTGGATAAGGGGAGTAATTTTATTTTTTTTCCTGCTTATTTCTGCTTTTTATGAGTGGAAATACATGTCTTGTTTGCAAAGATACTGAGAGCTGGATATTGACCATTGCTCCCCAGTTGCATAAGAGGCATGGAAGAAAAGGCCTATGGCTTGCTACTTTTTCACTCTGAGGATTTTCTTGACTGCTGTATTAACCCAGATGTTCAACACTGAACTAGATCCCTCCAGCCAGCAATGGCTCACACACCAAACCCATGCATGTAGAGCAACGTCTGTTCTGACTGCAATATGAATACACTAAGTCTAGTTTTAAACTTGGTAGTTTGTGTTCTGGTGCAGAAAAGATATGTTTACATAGTTCAGCTCCTCAAGAAAGAGCTCATGCTCTCTGTCGGGCTTACTCAGTATTTCAGTCTTAAAATTTTGCCACCATCTTCTCATTTATTAGCTGGTGTAGTTAGATTAAATCCAGCTTGGCACTGTGCCTATAGGCAGTGCATTAATTACACCCATTGCCATGTAAGTTTAGTCCTGAAGGATGAAAACACTTTCAACCTGAGCAACAAGTTCATCTGAGGGGTATATAGCTGACTGCAGCTCACAATGAAGAAGTAATCCACCAGTTTGGCACAGGCTATACCTTTGTGCATCCATACATTTCTGGTGTCACAATTTCTGCTGGGGACTCAAAAGAGCAGTTACATTTTCCTGTAAAGAACAATGAAAATACCCACAAATGGGTCAACTTATCAAGTCCTAAGAATGACTGGGCACAGTGCTCTCTCATGAGTGTTAAACAACCAGTTTGGATACATCTGAGTTAATATACTCGATGGAGTTTGCAAGACCTACCTACTTGCCAAGATCAGCTCTGGAGCTCCTGCCTAAAGTCAGGCTATGATTCCAAAATGTGTACACAGATCTGGTGAGAAATTACTCTGATAAAATAGCCTTTCAACAATTTTTGGTTCACTAAGATGTTCAAAACAAGTTGTGATGTACAACAAAAATATTTCCCAAGAAATCTCTTAAAAAACTTGATATCTGATTTAAAAAAATTCCAGATTCAAGCCCTTGTCTATGTCCTAACAAACTAGTTGTTTTGCAGAGAGTAATTCTCCAACATAATTTACCAAATGCAAAGTGAAAAATCTCTGAAGTCATAGTAAATCTCATAGGCTAAGAAAATGGTCTTCCACTGAGTATGAAATGCATAAAAGTGCAAAGGATTGGACTGGTCTACAACAGATGATTTTAGCTCTTTTTTTTTGAAAATATTTTTGATCATGCTAGCTCTAAATAAACCCAGATTTTGGTCCAAGATTTTTTTTTTTTTAAAGAGTGAAATATAATTGCAGTTTTTCAGTCAAATTTATTTTATACATACAAGCTTTAACCTTCACTTTATTTGCTGAATGGGTGGGTCATGACTCATCGACATAATCTCTTCAAAGTCTGCCAGCCAGGGTGCCTTCCCTAATGATATTGCTTGTTTTGTGCATTGATACAGTGACAGTTGAGAAAAATGCTTATTCTTTGAAAGGTCAGTGTACAGCTTAATCTACATCAGAACAATCAGTTTCTGCAAAGCCCATTGCTGAAACATAGTTTTTAACCTTTTCACATCTCAGCTTTTCAGTCCTCTTTTCACTTACTGTGCTCTGAACTGACACACCAGCTATTTGCCATTAAAATTTGAATTCTGCTCTCCAAAATTCTGTTTGGTAAGGTCAGGAGTATATCTGTGCTTCCTTATCCTCAAGACTATTTTAATGAAAGACCAGCATTACACAGCTCAGTGCTAAAAGGATTATGGAAATTGCAGAGGGCCACACTCCCAAATCAGTTTTATGCAGAGAGTCAAAGACAAAAAAAAAAGTGGGCTGTTTTTTCACTACAAATAATGTTTGAGTCCCATCATGACTGAAGAGGTCTTTCTATCCTAACTATCCTTTCTATCTATAATACCCACCTGCAGTATTGTTTTCCTGCTATTTGCCATCAGGCTTTGGTCAATAAGCAGCTCGGGGCAGAACAGAACTTGCCCAGTGCAGAGTATACAATCATCACTGAAAGCAACTACATTAACATTCCTCTGCCTTAAGGCCTTCAAAACAGTATTGTGCTTTTGAGAGTGTTTCATGCTGCGTATACACACACATGCAGAGGAGGAATACACACTTGCATAAACAGAGTATTTTGCTGTTGCAAGTTTTTTCAAGACAACTAGAGACATTTTTTAGGTGGGCCAGACATAGATGTGCAAACATCTAATGAGTTGATCAGAAGAAAAGCAACGAACCACATAGAATCCTACCACATGACTCTACTTATTATGTGAATTAAATAATACAGTTCAAAACCTTTTTACATCACTTTGCTGTTCTCCCTTGGCACGAGAGAACGAATTAGACAGCTGTCACCTTGTCTGTAAATAATGTTCAAAGCTAATTTCTTTGAAGATGTTCCTTTATGTGCATTTCAGTAAGACGAATGTAGATAATTAAATATTAAGATATTTAAATCAAGTTGAATATAGTCAGCAGCTGAAGTAAATTACTACCTTGTACTGAATCTTTATCACAGGAATCTGCTTGGTTTGTTTAGCTTTGTCTTATTCTATTCAGAAAGTAATACCAATGAATTGTCAGCAGTGCTAAATACAGTGCTCAGATGACAACCTCTTTTTTGTCAAACAGGGCCAAATTTTTCTCTGTTTTGTACCTTGCTGAACATGGCATAAGGTGCAAGATGCAAGGATCATGTTCTGATGTGAGATTGTATTCCATGCTCTTCACTCATAGTAAGTTACTGAGCAAAACATAGGAGTGAAAGACCTTCTGAAGTCAGGGTGAATAACCAGGAGTGATACCCTCTGTTCAAGCAGCAATGCACAGGAGATAGATGACCTCAAGGCCAGAGAGAAACCACAAAATTCCAGTGAGATTTTTAATGACCATGAAGAGACAGTCAGAACATTGGTGTTTAATATACCAAACCCAAATCATCATCAAAGTCAAAGAGGCCTTCGTAATTGAGGGCTGACGCATTAAGACACAACACACCATGGCTTTGCCTTGGCAGAAGATGCTGAGCTAGCTGCACCAGAACTGAGCCTGCACTCACAGGTCTGACACGCCATTAAGCTATATTTGCTGG
The DNA here is from genome assembly GCA_013399075.1 of Chloroceryle aenea. Classification (NCBI taxonomy): domain Eukaryota; kingdom Metazoa; phylum Chordata; class Aves; order Coraciiformes; family Cerylidae; genus Chloroceryle; species Chloroceryle aenea. The sequence goes on along the minus strand of VWZY01007345.1, from coordinate 22,663 downwards.
ATTTATCACTCAGACTTGTCAACTATGTATGTCACATGACAAGCAATATAAAGCATTAACTGATTGGGAAACGGTTCTGTATGAACTCAGTAAAGCAAATATGGTTACTTTTTACTCCATGAATTTTATGCCATGCTCTTAAACATTCACAGGATAAGGTATTTCAGAGCCACAAATCATTTACTGCCATTATCCATAGCCTGTGAACAAGACCTCAGTCTGCAGGAAACCAGACATCTCTAGCTAACTAAAATAAAATTTTATTCATACTTACTGATGGTAACACTAAAATGAGGAGAGGAAGGTGGGCATGTGTATAAGGTTTCAACTGAAGTGGACCTATGTGGAGGTGAGAATAGCAGAGCTGTCCAAAACTGACATTGTTTTTTCCTTGCTTCCAAGTTGTTCTGTGTATCACACTTTGTTATGTTGTCATCCCACATACAGTATGGCTTGGTTTGATTTTCTGAGTCTCACACTCCCTGGGTCAGGAGAACACTGCCAAAATGACACAATTAATGGTGTTACAATAGAGACTCTTCTCCATTTCCATCCCCTTTCTGCTACATACAGCCCATAGTTTCATGGAGGAGAATGAAAGTGGGTAATGTAAATGTATGGTAAAAAATAAAAGAGTGTAAGAAAACAAGAGATTTTCGACATTCCATAGTAGGTGTTTTCCAGGCATCCTAATACATTTTTTTTTTTTCAAGTATATTGTTCTTATAAGGAAGATGCAGACTCATTTTAGAAGAGCACTGCTACACTGCAACACATTTGCAGCCTTTATATTTCTATAATTAACTTATTTATTGGAGAACTACTCTATAAATTCCTTCCAAACAGGCAGTAAAAAAACCTATATACACACATAGTGCATGACTGATTTATAAGGAATGGTCACCTTTAAGCTATGTAGCAAAATAATGATTCACTCAGGTTAGATGGCTGCTTTTAGTGATGTATACTAAACAGTTGCTATGTAATACCTCCCCGTAAACTGATCCATTTCAATTTCTCATTGCTCTTTGTAGTATAAAAATTGTGACAAACATACTGAAAGAGTGATCTGTTTTCTCTTTTAGGTGACTGTGCTTCCAAGACTGGAATAAGTGGAATAGTAAGCATGTTTGTAATTAAAGATAATACACCATTCTTCTATTTTATCATTTTACCTACAAAACCGCAGGGTAAAATGCCTTTAGCATGAAAAGAAACACATATGGAGCTGCTGATGGGATATTCTCTGCTTGAAGTGCAGCTTAGAGAGAGGAAATGTTTTGAGCATGGATCCCAACAATAGCAAAATAAATAGGAAAAATAAATGTGCCTCTGTCTGCTCAGTACTCTCGTATAAGAACTACGTCCAAACAAGCTGCTGAAATAAAACTTCTCCTGGACCATCATTACCTGCTGCCATATAGGAATACGGGACTACCTGCAATCTCCATTTCCTGTCCACAGTGGTCAGCAAACCCTGTTAGCGCATGGAGGCTTTCAAGTATTCCCCTTCCACAAAGGCAGAGAGAAGGACTCCTGTGGGAACATGGACGTGATGGAACCAAAAGGAAAAATGTATGCTCTTGGGAAAACACCAGACTTGCATGCAAAACATGAAAATTAGTCTTGAGGAGCAGCACAGAGGTATTAATATATTCCAGACAGAAGGAAAAGGGGATACATATTACTATGAGATTTTAACTGAAGATATGTTTAAGTAGGATCTGCTCTTTCATAGAAACCAGAAGAACTTCTTGAGCATTTTCCATCAAAACTTCCTGCCGTGGGTTTGCTTCGCTCAGCAGGGCATACAAAACCAGGAATAGCTTCATGAGGGTCTGAAGTCTGTCCTGCTACAACTACTCATGAGATCAGGCTGTAGTTCAGATGTTTTCCAATCTTTGTGTTGGTTGTATGTAGGCTTGGGAGACTTCATTCTTCTCTGTACAACCAAGGCTGCATGACATGTCCCAGTTATGACCCCTTGGTATCCAATTCAGAAAATGGACTAGTTGCTCTTGTTAATAAAGACCATCTTACCACTGTCTTATCTCACTTTTCCTGCATTATATAACCATGTTTTTAAATCTACAAATATATGACTCTGAATTTAAAATTTGTCAAGGCTTTGGAATATTTAGATCAAGGGTTTTTATTCTGAACAATCTTTGTGTCTTAATATGATGTACACACACAGTTTTGCTGGTCATGTCAGGAAGCAACCCCCATACCTATGCCTTAACCAGAAAAATGAGCACCAGTTTATTACACTCCTATTTATTAACAAGCTTCAGTAGCTCCCAGTGGAAACCAGGCATGGGTTTTCACAGGAGCATGGAAAAACTTTTGAGAACACAACAACAATGCGGTATGTGACATCTTTTAGACACTATAATGGAAAAGGCCATGGCAATTTTATGTGGACTCTATGGAAAATAATGAAATATACAAAATGCATGAGTAGAGAACTGTCACTGAAACTCTGCAATAAGATTATTTTTCTATCCGGCTCTAACTCCTGCTTCATGATGCATAGCTTATATCACAACCTAGTATTTCCCAACAGAGCCCGTAACAGCAAGAACTATTGATTAAATGTTAACCCCTTGACTCAGAAAGTTGAAATTTCACAAAGTGCGTCCCATTACCATCAATAGTAATGTGTTGAGAAAAATCAACAATTCCAAACAGTTGCAGAATTTCTATATGTGGATTGGAATTTAAATTAAAACAGTTCATTTTTTTTTTTCACTGCATATAATTGTAAAAAAAGTACATTTCAAAATATTGTAATGGATGGTGTAACCTATGCGCACACCCTTACATATATTTACACTACAGTGATAAAATATTATGTGCAAATTAGCAAACAGAAAAATAAATATTAATCTCTAGATGGATTTCTACATACTGTTATGCTAAAATGTGTATGTGCTTTCAACTACTCATCACTTTAACTTTGGAAGTTTCTAATAATTGGTTATTTGCATATATAATTATTGCAATTGTATGAACTCTTTAAGAATATAAATGTGCATACAATGCATGTCTTTTTTACCTTCAAGCAAGTTAGTTCACCCTGAATTTCTTCAGTGGTGTTCTTTCTGAAAATCAACTTTTTCCTGGCAAATTTTTTTTAAAAAAAACTTTGACATCTTATCTGTAAGACAAGCTCCGATGTTTTCATTTTTGTAATGAAATATTTATGAGAAGTAGGATTTTCTTTATCTGAAGAAAATATATAATTTAAGTCAGAAAATGTTCAAACTCTACAAGTAATTGGCAAATTTAGACATAGACAATTTTCAACATATTAATTCAGATGGAAACCTCTGGGGTTCACATAGCAAAGCAAAACCTCAAGGTGAAAAATACTGGAATTCTCTGTATTCCTTTCTCTAGGTGGATACTTTTGACTTCATGATGCAACAATGATTTTATTCACAGTGCCTTACACTAATAATGCTTTCAGCAGATATAGCTTCCAGGGGGAAAAAAAAAAAAAGGCAAAACAAAACATGAAGTTGTAAAATTATAGAACTGGGTCAAAGCTTTGTGGTTTTGTCCGCTCATTTGGTTTAGTTCTTTTTTTGTTTATTACATACAAAATTAATATCACTGATTGTAGGCATTGCAATTAGGTTTGTTAATGCTCTAGACATCAATGGTCAAAGATGTTTAAACACCTGATTTCACTAGAAGTAACTTCTTGAACATGTCAAAAGATAGATGTGTCTGCCTTTCCCAGTGGCACTGAATCATGACACAGCATAATGAGTCAGTGTGTAAAGCACTGTTGCATCTGCTTCAGAAATATTTGTAGGACATCCTAAAAACATCTTTAGCAACACACTATTGCAGTCAGAGGCTCTGTACATCAAGTCCATGTCTATGCAGTAACCCATAAGGTTACTCCTTTGGAATATCCATACTGAGGTGTAGTCAACAGCAACAATATGACAGCTTTCATTTATCAGGAGCAGTGTAAAATCCAAGCACTGTACTAAGTAAGGAGAGAACATAGGAGAAGTCCTCCAGGGTTTTACCTTTCATTACAGGGCAGTTCCACTGTACTGGAGTTTATGGACTCATGATTTTATGGAGTGTGCTTTTGATTATTTTTTTTTATCTAGATCTTTTGAATCAATTACTTTCATTTACTTTCTGGGCAGGCTGCAAGTTACTGTGTGACAAGTCTTCAGTGGTTCCAAACAGTACAGGGCAATATTCATCACAGAACATAGCTGTTCCTGGAAAAGCTTTCCAGGATCTTGTTCCTCCATCCCACCCACCCGCCATGCTCCCATATTTCTTGGGTCTAAGAGGTTATTTTTGACACTATACAGAAAGAAGGAGATGGTGGTCGAAGGTCCTTTTACATTTTTACAAGTCTTGATGTATTGTTCATAATCATACATAATTATTGAACATTACAAAGTTACAGTTTAATCAATGGACAAATTACAATTAATAGTAAATCTATAGGCAAAAAAAAGTTGATGTCACTGCACAAATCCAACTTGAGGCTTTGTCAGAGATGCTATAAAAACAGCTAGCATTTCTTACTGGATTTCTTTAAAACCTAAACTAACTGGACAGCATTGCACTAGCAGGGAAACCAGGCACATGGTGCCTCAGTTCCCTTTGCTCCCCTTTTGTTCTCCGTACGAGGAAATCAACCACAGTTTTTGTCCTCAGAAAGTTCACTGTGTAAAGGGACATGTCAAAGGCAAGGCATGGGAAGGAGGTTGCTGGATGCATTTCTCAGTGTGGACATACTTTCCTGGTCTGAGCCTAGGTGGATCAGCCTTTCTAGATCTCCACTGCATCATCTGTGTAACAACCAGAATAAAACCAGGTGCCACAATCCTCCCTCTCCTTGATTAGACTGCCCAGAGGATGGCCACCTGCTATGCAGAAAGGAGCAACCATTCTATTCTTCCATGTCATAAGCAAAGGTTAAAGTATGCACACAAGAAGTGAGAAGTCTGGAGTTTTAGGTCCCTCAGAGACAGGAAAATCTACTTTTTCCATTTCCCTGGGAAATGCCCAGACTTGTACAAAAATGTCCCTGGGAAGCACCCTGACCATCAGGCTGTGATTCAGCCAGGGTGTTTGGTTCTCCTGCTGAGGCTGTGGCTCCCGAGACAGACATGGAAAATTGATGGAGTTGGAAAGAAAAGCCCGTCATTCTGAACTCTCTGCTATCATGCTGCAGAGAGTGAAAATACAAATCAGTTCCAGAAAGGATTACACCAATTCACAAATTATATGTCCATCGGGACCTATTCAGTACAAAGGCAGGGACAACTTCATATTTCTCAGAGTCTTCAAATCACTTATTGCTGGGAAAAGATGCATATCAGTAGAAGGATATTTCCATATTTATCTTCTTTATCATTCTTCCCTGCACATTGACTCAGAATAGGCTACTGGGTTAGGCCGACTCCAGGTCTGAACCAGAAGGACTGTTCTATTGGATTTCTTCTGTAAGGGAGGTCACTCTAAATCCCAGCCTTCTTTATGTGTTCTATATTAAATAGTCATTGATGGGAAGCAGTGGGAGGCATTAAAAAAGCAGAAATAATCTTACAATCAACATCAACAGTACAAGAGATCTTAGTGCTCCTGCTGCCCTTGTGAATGTGCCAATACATGCCATTTCAGCTGGCTGCAATTGTGTGATGTACATGTTTCTCACAGGGAACAGAGGACAATATTCATGCACATAGACTACTAAACAGATGACAGATGATAATGACTTTATGTCACAGTTGACCCAAAGGTGAAGGTCTCCATTTCTCATTATGCAGACTCTTAGCTGTCCAGCAATCTCAAGTACTTTTTGTCAGGCCCACAGTTTTTGTTGGGGAAGAAAGCATTCAATCATGCAAAATATTTCTCTCCCCTTGCCAGATCCTTCCTTCAGGATGGGAAGTCCCTCAGGCTTTTCAGGTCTGAGATACTGTATTTGGAAGGTTATTTTCACTGGCTTGTAAAGCCTGAAGCAGGCATCACTAGTCCCAAGCACACAGAGCTCTAATTGAAACTGTTCCCAGCAGCTCTGTATCTACATATACACATCCTGATTATGACAAAGCTCATGAATAATCACTGGTATGAACTTGTTCCTCATTGTCACAAGTTCAGGAAAGCAATGGGGATCCAATTGCATCACCCTATCCCTCTGCACAGCAAAGATGACAAAGTTCCCATTTTCTAAAAATAATTACATAGCCCAGCATGAATTTGTGCGGTAAAGGACGCCAGGATGACTCACAAGCACAGAGATTATGAAAATGTATTCGTGCTGCAGCATTAGGATTAAGGCAGAGTGAAGATGTAAATATTCAGCTTCACTTCAGGTTTCACCTCAGATCTTCAAACTTCTGGCTAACCCCATTTGCAGAATTAACTCTGCATTGTTGTTTCCTTAAGCACCAAAAATATTCCCTTCTAAAAGCTTTTACATGAGACAAAGCTAACTCTTCTGCTTTTAGTGCAGTGCTCTCCCTCTCTTGTTAACATATGTGGTTTTCAAAGGAGGGAAATAGGAGCCAGGCAATTTATGTTTTCTGACCCTATGAATCTAAAATGAGATGGTTTCATTGTCTTTCTTTATCCACACTGTAATTGCTGTTCCTGATGTATTTCCAGAATGCACCTCTCCAGGGATTCCTACACAATCACATTATATTAGATTATTTCAATGCTTTTGTTTTCTTCATGGCTTTTCCAATGTTTTACTTTCATATTCCTGACCCTTACTGGCATGTACTGGAGAACCTCCACTGAAGTCAATAAAATGTCATTTATTTGTGCATGCTCAGGATTTAATTAGAGACTTATACTTTCATCTATCTTATATTACAGCCTAAAACATTTACTGTATATTCTACTCTTTTGAAGAGTATAAATCTATATGGTTACATATGCAAACTGCATATCAAACACTGAAGTAAAATTGTATGACCATGACTATCAAAAGTAATAGGAGTATTAATAATGCCAAGAAAATTATTCTCAACATCCTAAATAGACTCAAGTAGTGAAAGTTACAGAGTAAAATCTTGTCTCAAGATGAGACAGGGATCAAGATCAGTAACATTCATGGTATTTTTCCATAAAACTGAGAAACCTTCTACTGGTTACTCTGAACTTCAAATTCAACATTGGCAGGTAGAATTTAGGGTTAGGTCTGGTCAAATGGGATATGTTTGTTACAAGAGAAATTTGGATTTTCTTTTTTCCATTATTATTAGAAAGGGATGGTTTTGAAACATTACTGTAACAGTAAACTTCTTACCTTGAAAATGGTATTTAGGAAAAATGTTGATTCCAAATGCAAGATTTAGCATTTATTTCAAAATACAGACAGTTTAACCTACTTATTATATATTTATGGTTTTGTATTATTTTATTTCATTATATTCAGTAGCAGGCTTATAAATATCATGTAATGCCTAAAACTGGTATGTCATGGAAAAACCCAGCATGCATATATATATATATAAAAATTCAAAATGCAACTTTGATCTCTTTCAGCGATAGTAATTCCAAAAGAAAATGCATTCAACTGCATTTTTTCTTCTTGATGATTCTGATTTCAATGAGCACACACTGAAAAACATCCTAGTGCTTCTATATACTTTTTACCAATAAACTGTTTTGACAGAATTCTTTGACTAAATGTGTTCAAGCTGCAGGAGAGGTAGCTGATAAATGTGACTGAGATAATAGCCAGAGACTGCAAATTTTTCCCCATGAAGGCAGCTATGAAAGCCCCCATTTTTGGAGGCTTTGAAGACCCAACTAAAGTCTGAGCAAACTGGTCTGATCACAGCTGTCCAGCATTCTGCATGCAGTTGCACTGGAGACTTCTTGCAGTTCCCTCCAACTTAAACTGTCTTACTGTCCTCCAATCCTAGGAAATGTTTATTATGTTGTGGAGCTCCCAATGCTTTCCAAGCTAACTAAGGAATCAATGTGCTACAGATCACACTTTTTAAAATTTCTATTTTAGTTACTCACATGATGTTATTTATTTGCTAGAGTCACCAATAGGAGCTGCTTTAACTGGGTGGATATATTAATGACACTCCTCTAAGAAAGGTATAAGCTCAAATTAGTCACTGCAAAGTCTTCTGGAGACCAACTACAACTTCCAGCCTAGAAATTCTAGCAGATGCATGGACATTGTGTTACCATGATCTATAGCAGGATTACTGAAGGGTCAGAAGGAAAATGAGAGAGTAGATATACCATTAGGGGAGAAAGAATAGACAGGTTTAGGAGCTACTACTCTGGTACAGCTCTCACTGAATTGTGTGCTTCACAGCTATAGATTGATTTGTAGTAATGTAGCCTTCCAAAGCCAGGCTCACTATCAGCATTGTAATATTAAATGTGAACCATCATAAAATAAATACCGCATATTTATTGTTTTCAGCTTCACAAATGCCAAACTATTTGTATTCTGTCTTATATATGTAGCAACATCACATGAACACCTTGGAATTATTTATGATAAAATAAATAAACTAAAATACAGAAGCATAGAACAATACAAAACAGAGACAGAAATGTAAGCATATTCAAAGCTGAAATTGCTTTTTGCCCCCAACCCTTTGCTTTCATCTGCATTCTCAGAAGCCTAGGATAAAAGATTAACTTTATGATATGCCTGTTCTTATGAGCACCACATTTGAGGTATTGTAAAATATTGCCTGCACCTTACAAACTTTCATCTTTCTATATGGTCTTATTATTAGTGACCTGCTCTGAAGTTGAAGGTACAAGTGGAAGTAGCTTGATCTTAGAAGTTCAGATAAAACCTTCAGCTTCTTGAATTCAGGTCAACAAATATTCACTATTTTTTGGAAGGGTGATATTTTTGTCCAGTCTGGGCCTAAACAATTTGCCTCAAGCTCATCTACTTTGGACAAAAGCAGATAGAGCAGGTGCTGTGTTCACTTGTAGAGAACACATGTGAAGATCTCCCCCCTTGAAAAAAATAAAAGCATTTGAACCAAAGTAGCAATGTAAAAGAGTGAGAGTGGACACAGAGAAAATGTGGTTATAAGATGTACCTGCCGAGCGTAGCACTGCTTTGGCTTGTGCTGCAGTTTCAGTAGAACCTTTTGGCACATGGCAGGAGAAAGTGTAAAGGACTTGCTTTCTGGGATTCTCCACTCACTGTGGGTGTGAGGCAAACAAACCCTATGTTGCACAATGTGGTATTGAAACAGGTCACGTATCCTGGGGTAATATGCAGCAGAAAACCAAACTGAAAGATATTTTGATACAGGGAGAGAATCCCAGCAGTTTGTTTGTATATCTTAGTAACTGTCCATGATAAAATAGACTTAACAGTTTCATACTTGGTACAAAATTTTTTGTGCAAAACAATATGGGACATTAATTATTAAAGTTTGTGCAACAATGGCTTGTATTAGCCCCAACCATAACTATGGTCCTGTTATGTGCTTTAAACACCCACACAAATTCTTAATGCCTCAAGAACTTGCAGTCTAGGGACTATATGGCAGATCATCACAGGTATTTTGGTACCCACAAATGCATGGGAGTGCCCACCGTGAATTTCAAAAGGAAAGAGAGGTGGGAAACACAGCTTCTGACTTCAGCCCCCTAAAACATAACTGTCTTGTCTAAACTAGTTTTCCAGGCTACTCTCCTAATGGTGGAAGAAGATACATAGGCATATCTCAAGGCAGACTTACTGCATCCTAAAACAGGACATCTACTGTGAGTAGTATTTAAATTCTGAAGTCAAATCTTGGAGACATTTTTAATGATTTTGATGAAAACCAGCTAAAATTAAGATGAAGTTTTCATTAAAATCTCCCATCTGAATTTTTAAAATAAAAAACCTAAATATTAATATTAAATTCTGAAATCATAGTATAAATAATATAGCTTTTGTACCCTTTCCTACCTCTCTTTATTCCTATGTGAAACTTTCTAATAATAGAAGGTTTTTGGGTTTTTTTTTTTAGATAAGAATTTACTTCATTTTTTCTCACTCTCCAGCTTTTTAGAACTGCCTGCATTTTGAAATGTATGCCCACAAGTATAGCTGTAGCATAATAATTTTGAAAAAGAAGGTAGAAAGAGAAGAATAATACACTAAGATAAAGGAAGAGGGTAAAACTTTAAAAAATATGAAATATGTCATTGTAAAACTGTTTCTTTCAGTCTGAAACCCTGAATAAACCTTATTTGTTTGTTTGCTTAGTTCTCTCTGGTTTACAATCATAACTGATTTGAATATTTTTTTTTCCTTGAAAAAATTTACTATTTACTGCTTATAGCTAAAATGAGATACTTACAAGAATTTCCAAAGACTGTAAAGAATCTCCCCCTCCAAACCCCAGGCAATTTGAAGAAATCCATGGGACCTTCGCAACCTGACCAGCCACATGCCACTTATAGGCTGCCAGCACACCTTTGGTGCAACACTAATCACCTAGAAAAGATCAGGAGAGCAGACCAGGCTCATACTGCTATTGATCTACAGCCAGAAACTCATGTGTTTGACAAGGATCTCTACCGTAAAATAAGCCACAACCAGAGTATTTAAGTAGATATTTAGATTAAGGCACCATCCCCCACCATTAATAAGGTTGTATTAAGGCTACATTCAAGTCATCATCACCACTTGCTGTTTTTTGCAAGTCCCTTAATATCAGGCACTGAGCAGATAAGGTCGTGTTCAAAACTACAACTTGCAGTTAGAAATTGAAAGGATAAATCTCCAAGAAAAGAGCTGAGCATAATTGTAGCTAATTTATAATAGGTTTTCTACAGTGAATATAGGTAATTCTGAAGACTGGATAAACCAGGAAAATGGCAGTGTGGGGGACAAGAAGGCATCTCAAGTACTAAGAAGTCCTCTGTGATTTGAACCGATCACAAATGAGATGTCCCCATTGTGTTCTGTCTTTTTTACTTTTAATTTGTGCTCCCTCTCACTGTTTAGAAAAGGCTAATGTTGATATATCCCATGCAGTGCAGGGAGTCTTCACAGAATATAAAGGGCAACCAAGGTGAATCAGCACCAGGATACACACTAGTTGACGAAAATTTCCAGGCTACAGCATTTGTTTTAAATGTATCTTATTCATTCACCTCAGTGCAGACTGAATGTTCATCAATGCACTGCTTATTGACCTTGTGCTCATACACTGAACCAAAGCACTGTATTATCAGAGAGCTGTTTCTTGCCTTTGCTATGTTTATAACTCACTTTGCCAAGTCCATATCTCATAAGAGACTGTAATGCTGAAATGCATTGTAAGGAGAGAGAAAAATCACATAACCAAAGCATTCAAGAGGTGCAGAAATGAGAATATTCCCAAAGAAATCAGCTTCAAAATACATTTTGGACATTGTAAAAAAATCCCTTTGCACCATGCGTTTTCTTTCTCTGAATAAAGGTAATAGAATTCTCACTTCAGAGCCATTTAACTAAAGCACATTTCTAATACCATAATCCACTGAGCTCCATAACACCTTCTTGCTTTGATTTCTAATGTTCCACATTTAGTAATCACCTAGTTTGTTCTGGTTGGTAATAGGAATAGTATTTATGGGTGAGAATCGCTCTGAACAGCTCCTGTCCTTGAGAAGCCATTCACTGCACTTCTATTCCTCACATGCTATGCTCTGTCATATTTAAGAAGTTGCTCACACAAAATACTGTGGCTTCAATTCCAGTGGTATAAAGCTTTCCTTTTCCAAATGAGAAAACCCACTAGTCCGATGTATTCCTGAATAATTTTTGTGGTGAGCAGTTCCAAGTGCTTAGTGCACAGACAGTATTGCACAATTAGATGCTTACAGGATTGGGAAAATCTGCTATAAGAAAAGTAGCTTGTAAATTTTAAGTACAACTGTTGTTGGTACAAAGAAATAAATCAGCAGAAAATGCTTGCTTTTTATACCTATTTTTTTAATAGAGTTTGTTTTGGTGATGCAGAGGAACTAAGTTACCATGATAATGGCTCCACAAGAGTCTGCATCTCTAAATGGGTGGCACTGCTGCAGAGAGGCATTTAAGATATTTGGCCTAGCAGGCTACCTCCTGCCATTGTAGAAGATGGTTCAGTCAAGACTTCACATCTACGGCAACCTTGACTGTTTCACCTGTCTTTTTTTTATTTTTTTTTAACTCAGTACAAATACTCCCTTGACAGGCTGCTAAACCTCTTAATTTTCTTTGAGTTTGAATGAAAAGAAATCACATCCAGACTGAGTAAGATATTGTTCAAGAATATTAGGATATAGCATGGTAGAAGTCCAAGAGCTGAATAGTAGCAAATTGAGTAGATAAATAGCTGATATATGATGGTGCAGAAATAATTCTAACTTCATATCTAGGAGAAGAGAGAGGTATCCCTGATTACCTCATCACACTAACACAGTGCTAAGATACTGCCTTTGCAATAGGATGAATATTTTTAAGTGATTTATGAGCTGGATCTTGGGTTTTTTTTATGAATATTCCCAAGACATAACTGGTCTACACAGTCTTTTGAAAACGTGTTTTGCTTTTTGGAGTGTGGTCTTCGATCCTCCTTTCCAATCATACAAAGCTCTTCTGTGACTGGCTAACACAGAATGGATTGAGATGGGATGTAGTCAAGCCCTCTCTATATTGTCACACCAGAGAAAGGGCAATACCAATACCCTAGAAAGCTTCTTGACTTTACTTTTCCAGGAATTCCTGTTATTTCACTTGATTATTTTGAGAAACTTCAAGGACTGCAGACATTTTTACAGCCAAAGGGGAAATATCCCCACAATACAACTTTCCTTGTAATTGCATAAAGTAAAACATCTATACAGAAAATCAAATGGTATAACTTACTTTCTAAAAGGAAACATACCCTGACAGGGCCATGGACTCCACTACCCATGTAAGAGACCCATGGGTGTATCCAGAACACACAAGCAAGGCCTTTGTTTGTTTGTTCAAAACAATCAGAGCTGTTTTGCACTTCTATTATTACTGAAAACTCCTTCCCAAGAGATAAGTATAACACAGGTAAGGTCAGATAAGCTTAAAGCAAGCAGATGAATACCCTAGCTGTAGAAATGCTAAGGCCATCTCTTACAGAGCAAGTTCCATTAAAATACAGATTGTATCAGAGAAGAGATGTAGCTTTGTACTTTAAAACTTGCCTATTGTGCAAAAGGCATTAGGCTTATATCAGTCTAGCTGAGATTTTTATGGCAATTTAGATGATGGCAAATTATTAATGTAGAAGTACCTGTTTTATCGAGAATATCACTGCTTTTGGTCTGATTTTCATCATGTGCCATATGTACAGCAGTTGATCAAAGGCTGTGAATGCATTATCTCTTGCCTCGCTTATCATTTCTGAGAAAAGATGAGAAGGAGGAGAAGGGAGGGACAGAAGACAACGAGCAGAAATAGAAAAGTTTCAAAATAGATCAAATAAGGCTGTCCATAATAGTTTCCTTTTAATGAAGGGCATCATTAATCAGCTGTAATGGTGGTAAGCGTGTTAATGAAACAGAACGTAAACTGAAAAAAGCAGCCTCCAAGAATAAATGTACACTGCATTGCAGCAGACATGCTTCACATTGCTTTAACTCAAATGTCACTAGTTAATGGGGAAAGTGATTTAGCAACTGTCCTACATGGTAACACTAGTTTCTTCATCAGCTTCTCTCTAGGCACCTGACTAGTGTAACTGTGCAACATGCCAACATCAGATATGCATTTATGAATACTTTCCAGACCTTTTTTACACTGCCACCACAAAAAAACAAACCAAAACAAAACCAACAAGTGAGAGGGATACATGGAGTTCTGTTACTGCCTCTGAATGAAAAATTGCCCTGTTTGAAGCCTTGCCAGAGGATTTACAGTTCAGCACAGCCAGGGAACAGCTGGGAAGCAAACAGATCAATAACATTGATGATATTGGTGCAGTCTCTGTCCAAAACAGAGCACCTATGCTTGGCACCAGGCTGAAGCAAAGCAACCTGCCCAATCTCCCCAAACCTGGGCACCTGCCTGGCTTATATCCTTTCACCAAGGGGAGGCTGACAGAGCTCTTAAAGACATTGGCTCAGCTTTCCTGTAAAGTTCCTATAAAACCCTCCCCTTAAGAATGTCATGTCACAATGGTAAAAGCTGCATCGTCCTCTTGGGCTATTTTGAAGAGACAGATCACAGAGCTGTTAATAACCTGTCTTGTCGCACCTGTGTGGGCCAGCAGAACAGGCTGGAGCTGGTGCCAAGAGACAGAAGGAGTGAGGACTCACCATCCAGAAAGCCCCTAAAAGTAGAACAAGAGACCAGGGATGAGAAAGCTCTTGAAGCTGTCCTAACTCTGCTTCTGCTAAAGTCCAAAAACAGGACAAAGGGAAACCATCTCACAGCTCAGTTTTTTATCTCTCTCCCATATCTGCAACATTCAAAAAGCTCATATTACCTGCTAATAAAATTATCTTTTAAACATGTTTTGCATTTATTTGGATATAAAAAAATAAGAGCCATGGTATCTGTGTGAATCTAACAATCAGAAAACTTACAGTAGTGCAACAATGGAAAATGCTCACTATCAAATATTCGTCTATAAATTCAGGATTCTGTTTCATTCAGACAGCAGTATTACATTATCATGTACAGCTCAAGATGAAAGACAAATGATGTGAATGGAAATGTCTTGAAAAGTGAACTTCAATCTGTGGACAGAGTTGATAGGATGATAAGTGTTGTTCATCCAAATGCGTGTGCTTTCTGAAAGGCACAGAAAAGCTTTAGGGAGCATCAGAGGTTAAAAAAAAGAAAGGTGAGTGCTGACAAATTAAGCTTTGACTTAATTATGAAATGAGTGGCTTTGCTCCATTGTTGAATGCTTTCAGAATTTTTTCACACAGAGAGGGACACTTTTTCTGAGAATAATTAAGACCCCAGACTTGAGTAATTACTCTTGCTTTGCTTGTTACCACTGGAATTTCAGTTAATTGACAATAACTCCTCTGAAATTACTACTTTGTGGACATAAGGGAAGCATGAAAAGAAGACTTCAACACATTAATTGACAGGCATGAGATAGAACCTTGTTAAAGGAAAGAAGGCTTTCTTTTAACAGCATAAGTTGCTTTAACAATACTGAAAGACCAAAAGTGTATTCAGATCAAAACCTGGAATTAATGTATAAGGAAAGACTACAGAAAAAGAACAAACACACACAGAAACTCTCCATAACATATCCTCTAAGCTGTCAGAAAGCTTAGTATCCTAAAACAGATGTTATATCTACGTTTAACAGCACTTGAGGATTTTTTTTTTTTTGGCATTAATTCAATGAATTGCCATTTGCACCCACTTTCCACAACATCCTGTAGTAAAAACGCAAAAAAATTCCCCCCATACTGGCTCAGGTCATGCAAGCATTAGAAGGCAACTAGTGAAACAGTAAGAAGTAGTAAATAATTTTTCCATATTTGCTTTCTTTTTTTTTCTATCCCTTGCACAGTTTTGTAGGCTTTTATCACCTTCTCTTCATTCTCTCCTTCTCCAGGTTGCAACACGCCAATCAGGTCTCTCTTCACAAGTAGTCAGGCACCTTGGATTGAAGGTTTTACTGTTCTTGCATGATATTTCCCATTTGCCTACAGAATTCTAAGGAAAATGGGAGTAGCCATGTGTATTATTTTTGTTCTATGGCATAGTTCACGGTGCGTTCACTTTTTATCTCCATCTCATCTTTTTTTTTTTTTTTTTTTTTTTTTTTTTTTTAATTTTTGAAAAGAGGAGGAAAGCGAGAAGGTTGATTTGTTATCCCAGATATCTGCAGCTGCCTGCCATGCCTCTGGGTGCCAGTGCTTCAGCAGGGACTTTGTTGATGCCATAGCAAAATGCAATCATTAAACAGCCCACAAAGCTGTGATGTTCCCGTTCAATGTTTTATATTTATAATCTTCAACATCTCATTATCAAATTACTCAGCTACTTTTAAAAAACACTTCAGATGAGGGCCAAATGAGGAGCAGTTCTAGCTGCCTTTACAGATATCTGGTTACCCATAGATTTTTCCTGTGAGATTGAGGCTCTGCTGAAACAATGAAGTGGATGAAATTCAGTCATTCTGTGTGCCAGAGCAAAAATGTACCCTTTCACCTCCAGCATTAGGGAACAGTTGGTTTTCATAAAAAAACCACACAAATAGTCATGTCCTGCTGATTTTGTTTACTAACTGTGGAACTAAAAATATTCTTTTTGACCTGTCAGAACAGCTGATCTTGTAATTCACTTCAAGATCCAAGTGACTTGCACAAAAAAATTCCTGCTTTGTTTTTCACCTAACCAATCTCAATAAGCCAGTACACTAAACAAGTGAAGAAAATAGCTGCAGCTGAAGGATACAGCCTGCTCTCACTCTCTTTTACTGCACATTTGAAAAGAGAAATCTGCTGATACTTACAATTGGAACCAGATTTTTTCAATGTGCTAATGCAAAATGCATGTAGCAAGTGGGATCTTCTGCCTGCCCACAGGACAGTTGTCAGCCTGTCAACATCTGCGCTTAGAAACTAAGGTAGAATTGCTTGCACTCAGATATTGTCCTTTATTTCTCTGCGTGTTTTCTGGTTTATACTCTCAATTAAAAATCTGAAGTAACCTTGAATAGTATGTCAAATAGAAGGAGTTATTACCCTAGTTTGAAAAGGCTCCTTGAGCTTCTTTAACCCGACTATATCTTTACCAGTGAGAAGTGGCAATGAGCACAGACAATAACCCCAACTGCAAAACTTTACTAAGAGCTGAAGCCTGAAAAACTGAGATAATCAGCACTCCAACAGGGTCAGAAGCAGGGCAGTTGGTACAAGCATCATCTACAGCATCAGCAATGGTGCTGTGGTCCTACCTGTCTAGCCAATTCATTGCATAGCTGAGTGATGTTAAAGGCTTTCCAAGAGTATGATTACATTAACCTGGGATTAATACACTCTTCAAAGGTCAGGGTCTTCTCCTGAGATGTTGTCATTAGAGTCAGTGGAATGTTATTTCTAAAGAGAGGTGATGGAGTAAGGCTGAAGTTCAGACTTGAGGTGCCTTCTTCCTTGGAATTAAACCATTACACAAGCTCAGGTAACAACACACCTGTTCAACACTGGGAGTTGCGTCCATTTTATTCTGGATCTAGATCTATTCATTTTCTTCAACTGTGCTCTACACTGGACAGCAGCAGACTGCTTTGCGTACTTCATGAAACAGAGGTATTACAGCTACAAAACCAGGAATCTCAAATCCATATTGCCGCAATAACAACTGTTGACAAACACAGTACAGAAATGTCCCAGAAGCCAGTTAACTGGCAGCCTGTGATCAAACAAATATATGGACTTCACTGTGAGAGGTTAAGAAATAACCATCCCCTCTATGACTAATGCATATTTGCACTTTGACCTTCAGTCATGAGATCCTCCTGTTTCTGTCCATTTTTCAGCTGTTCCAGTGCAGTCAACAGCACATCAGAGACTGTAAGGAAAGATCAGACTGAGCTGCAAAGCACCAAATTCTATAGCATTCAGTTCTATTTAGCTCTTCTAATAAAGTAACTTGTTTTTGTTTAATTTGGTAGAATTCAATAGTATCATTGTCATATACCAAAGAGAGACCTCAAAGGGTAGCATTTCTGTTTAAACACTTTTATTGCCATGTACAGGCTTAATGAGATGCTTGCCTGCATTTGTTTTGCTTACGAGAGAGATGCTTAGCTCTATCAGTTTATGGTGGCAGAGAGGAAAAGGCACAGTGCCAAAATATTTCAAATCGGATCACCATGAGCTCTTCTATCTCAGAAGGGAAAAAAAAAATTAATCTTGCCTGCAGGTGGGCAAAATTCAATGTTGCCAAGAAAAATGCAACTAAAACTGCTTTTACCTCTAAGAAAAGTGTCTCCAGCTGCTGCTTTATGGTACCAAACAAGTTCCACATGTCAGATGAGGAATGCAGTGTGGTGCTGAAAAAAAGAAATGGCAGGAACCGTCTGTATTCTTATAAATTCAGCAGTTGCCTAGAGAGTTGCTGCCATTGAAAGAAGCAAGATTACTTCTCTGCTATTAATAAGGAAACTTGACAAGACTGAAAAGGACTTGAAGGAACTGTCATTAGAGAAGTTTACATTCCACAGCATCTCCCAGCAAAGTAAATGCAGCACTGAAACTTGTCACCATCCTGTGACTGTCTGCCAAAAATTTCCAGTAAATAGAACCTAGTTCTTGAAGAGGAAAGGGCGGGGGTTGTAGCAGATCAACATCTTTTTAAAACACTACTGGCCACTGTTTGGCTTCACTTCTTATGAGGATGTCAGAGCAGCTCTATCGGTGAGCAGGAGTATCAAATGTACACAGGGCAGCCCTGCATGAAGCAGCTTTGAAATGTGTACCAAGAAATCAGGAAAGACTTGTTCTGCAGCTTTGCTGTCAGCACATGTAAGAAGGTCTTCCAAGGCAAGGACCACCTGTCAATGTCCACACTCCCCCAGCCAACAGGAAGTGGCATGAAATGAAAGGAGAAATAAAGGGTTCAGTAGGGAAATCTGTGGCAACTGCAAGACAGCATTTTGCATTGCTAGATACATATTTGATTGTGGGTGTGAGAAATGTGAAGGGGGCCGTTGTCATGTTCAATGAACTCTGGGGTTTTCATCAGTGTATCACGAAAGTAAATGAAACTCTGCATGTGGAGTGGCATGGAGCTGAATATGCCAAACAGCTCATTAGTGTAATGCTGGTGCATTGCTTATTGTTAAGATGCCAATTCCCATTTTGAGCCTGGAGGGTATGCAAAGGGCAAGTAAACAGTTAATGAATACCGTTCCTTGAACTGAGTGGCTGAATCTGTGCTGAACTTTTAAATCTTTTATAGCTGTGATATTTCAGAGTCCTAAAAATGAATCAGACCATCTGACAGGTATGCCGTGAAGTTCCATATACACTCTTTGCCAAGATTTAGCACTGAGCATTTACCTTTTGGTATGCTGACAAAGGGAAAATGGTTTATGCAGAAGTCTGTTTTGCACCTAAAAGAAACTGGTAAAAGTGGGCTTTCTAGTGTTTCTTCTCACATAGAAAAATGCCGTTGAAATACATCTAATGGCTTCCCAGTACCACCACAAGCAAAAGGTTACTTCATCAATAAAATAATGTTGGTGCTCAAAGGTTTATTATACACATTAATGAGGATGTGGTGCTCAAGGTCAATATTGAAATACAGTTAGCAGTGTCCCAAACATTAAACTAATTTGCTCTACTTATATTGCCCAGCTCATCTCAAAGCTCCTTCCTCTCTGAACAGAGAACAGCTAACCAGCCTGAATTAGAGCTAAAATTGCAATGCAGCCTTTTTGCGGCATCTCTTTACTGCATGCTTTTGTTGATCAGAAGATCACGTACTTCCTGGAAGAAGTAGCAGATTTTCCAATGAATTTCTCATTTTTATAGAGCCAGAGAAAAATGAGGATGTAATGTTTCATTTTGATATAAGACAGCACTGCTGTTTAGGTTTCTGCCTTTAGGTTTACAGATTCCCAAGGCTGCCTCTGAATCTCTTACTGATATTATCTGTGCTTTCGAGACTGTTGCTCACTGCCCCCTTTGCCATACCCACATGCAGGTGATATAAGTTTTGCTTTTCCTGTACTGAACCTTGCCCAACAGGCAGTTGCTGGCACCTTCATGTTTCCAAAGCAGGGGGGACCACAGAATTTTTCAAGACCTGCCTGGATAATGCCCTGAGCAACCTGGTCTGACCTCATGTCTGACCCTGCTTTGAGAAGAGGCTAGACTAGAGACACCCTGAAGTTGCTTCCAGCCTGAGTTACCCTGTGATCTTGCCTACTTGCTGAGGTGTGCAGCCTCTGATGCTGGAACATAAGCAAGGGTATAAGGAAAGGCGTATGAAAAGTATCTACTTCAGCATGGGTTTGCTTTCAGAACAATTTTGATCTATAGGAAGAAAAATTTCCAGAATTTGCTACTCCAGAGGTTAACTTAAAATATTCTCAGGACAACAGATTTTTTTCCCTTGATTCCTCTCTAGAATATTATCACATACAGAACTGAAACTGCTGGCAAAGATGCAGGTGCATTATGCCAAGGCAGGGTGTGAGCTCTTTTTTCACACATGCCATGGATGTGTTTTTGTGATGTGGTACTGGGAAACCCTGAATCTCATCTAGACATCTCCAGCTGCATGCCAAACCCTGTTGCTGCAGTATGAGCCCTTCTTTTCTTCAACAGAGATATCCTGACCCTGAAGCAAACATTTCATAAGTCCATATTCATAAAATGTACCCACTAAAAAAAAAGACATTCACAACAAAAATCTGTCAGAGAAGAAATAAATATTTCTGCCCCTTCCTTTATTTGAGTAAGTGTACACAGAGAAGCAATTAAAAAAGGCTTAACTTAAATTGGTTTTCCAGATGAACAATGGTTTGTATAGCAGTGATTGCATATATAACATTTATCTTTTGGGTTAATGATACTCTCTTCCAATTCTCTTTAATCCTGTTACAAAGTCAATAAATATTTTTTTCCCAACACTCTTTTCCAGCATTGTTTAGGAAAAAAAAAAAGGACGAGGAAAGGAGAGAAGAGAGGAGAGGAAAGTGGAGAGGAGAGGAGAGAGAAGAGACTAAATTTAGAACTTGAGTTTGAGGAAACTTCTGTCTCTGGAAAATATTTGCATTAAAATTATTCATCTTGCTCTTTCACTGACATTTCAGCAGTTCACTCCAGCAAGTGCCAGAGACCATACAATGTGTTATGTCTCACTGAGGGACTCTTGGTACAAAGCTCCTAAGAACATACAGCAAAAACTTCCAGTAGTGTCATGTCCATCCCACCATCATACAAATACTACTGATACACAGAGCTGCCACTACTATTAAATGTTGGTTTTCTATCACTGTATTGGATTATAATACCTTTTGCAATCTCCTCCTAAAAGTTTCCACCTCCTCTTTTTTCAGCCAGCAGTCTTTGAAACTTGACAGAAGAAAAGCCATGTGGTTACTAGGTCCCTTTCTCTGACTGTACATATAGTTTGTATATATATACACACACACACATACATATGCATGATCTTGATCATACATACATATACAGATATATTAGCTGTTCTTTTCAAAGCTACTTAGTAATACTCTAATTATGTATATTATTAAGTCAAGTCCATTTATAGCCATTATTACAGTGCATAATCCATCCATTTTGACATTAAAAAATCCAATCTTTTTTATCTTAAAGAGTTTGATGTCTTTTCTGGTTCCCACTCTATGCAGTTCATTTAAAAAATGTCTATCCAAAACATCACAGTCAACGTTTTTGCACATTTTCTATGAATATCTCTGTTAGAATACCATCAGAACACAATCTGGTTTTGTTACACCCATTGACAATCAACAAAGCTTTTTTTGTTCCTTGAACTGTGCTTATCAGCTAAACCACAAGTGGGAAGCACAGCAAATGCTTCAGAACAATGCCATCAGATACAGAAACTTTGTGATTGCTCCTGTCCAACCAGCTCTTTATGAAAACTGCAGGTTGCAAAAGATTAAAATTCTGCCTTGACTGGGTTCATTTTTTAATAAAGAAGGAGAAAGGGGGCAGGGAGCCTTGGGAGGATCAGAAGAACAGATTAGCTGTCTATAGAAACACTAGTTATGTATCATTAACTCCACTGAAGCTATTCATAGTTAAAGCTGAAAAATGCCCAAGCTGACATTCCTTCCTCCCATGCTGTCAGGGGGGAGGCCAGAGACAAGATTTTCCACTCCATCTCCCAGTTTCCTTTTATATACAGGCTCTCGGCAAACTGCTCATGTTGCCACAATAGAGACCTTGAACCTCCAAAGCTATCTACAGAGACAGAACCTTATCCCTGATCAATATGGCTCAGCAAAGAGGCACTGGCTGCCCACACATATCTCTTTGCAGGACTGGGATCTATGGTTTCAATGACTGAATTTACTTTTCATAAAAGGGCAGAATGTCACTGACAATTGGAGTGGCAAAGTGAGCTAAAAGTCTCATTTTCATAGAACAATAAGAAAGAATAGATGCTTTCTTTGGAGAGTCAGTCATTACTGTGACAGAAAAGAGAGCTGTACACCTACCTCTCAATCCTTTTCTGTGTAGCTAATGGCAGAGGAGGTGATTTTTTCTCCAGAAGAGACAGTTTTGCATTGTCCAGTATGAATATCAACATGCATGACCTAAAGAAGAAAAAGCTACATTAGTTCATTTTTCAAATAATCATAGAATCATACAGGTTGGAAAAGACCTTTAAGATCATCAAATCCAACCATCAACCCTACTCCGTCAAGTCCACCACTAAGCTATATCCCCAAGCACCACATCTATACAGCTGTTAAACACATCCAGGGAGGTGACTCAACAACCCCCCTGGGCAGCCTATTCCAGTGCCTGACAACCCTTTCAGTGAAAAAATTTCCCCTAATGTCCAGTTTAAACCTGCCCTAGTGCAGCTTGAGGCCATTCCCTCTTGTTCTATTACTTGTTACTTGTGAGAAGAAGCCAGCACCTACCTCTCCACAACCTCCTTTCATGTGGTTGTAGAGAGCAATAAGGT
>VWZY01007344.1:353797-409300 GCA_013399075.1 Chloroceryle aenea | reverse complement strand
AGTGCATGGTCACTGCTGCCCAGGCTGTCTCCAGTCTTGAGGTCCTTGACAAGCTCACCTGCATTGGTGACCGACCAGTAGATCCAGTACTGAATTCCCTCAGGTAGGGCTGTCTCTTTCCTGTCCCAGGAAGTTATCATCAAGGCACTCCAGGAGCCTCCTTGACTGCCTGCTGCTGGCTGTGTTATTTTACAGCAAATGTTGGGGTGATTGAAGTCCCCCAGAAGGCCAAGAGCCTGTGAGTGCGATACCTCCTGTGGCTGGAGCAGGAATGCTTCATCAATAGCCTCCCCTTGATCAGGAAGCCTATAGTAGACTATGACCACAACATTCCCCTTGTTACCTTGGTCCCTAATTCCTACCCATAGGATTTGACTTGCTCGTGGCTGTTCTTCAGGGAAATCTCCTCACATTCACTCAATTTCTTAACACAGAGGGCAACACCTCCGCCCCTCCTGAGCCTTCTGAACAGCTTGTAGCCATCAATGACCACACTGCAGTCATTACCCTTTTTCTGTGTTTGTTTGGTTGGTTTTGTTGGTTTTTTGTTTGGGGCTTTTTTTTTGGTGTCTTTGGTTGGTTGGTTGGTTTTGTTTGTTTTTTTACAGTGGGGTGAATTAGATTACTGTGTAGACATAAAACCACTTTGTATCCTCCATCTGTTGGTCTGTAAGAACTGGGATGAAATTTGGGCAAAATGAAGGCGGTAAGACAGCAGCAGGTAGGATAGCCAGGTGCTGCAAATGTTCTATTACAAAGCCTTTTGTGAATTTAGTTTGAATGGAATTTTGTATTTCAAAACTTAAGGGCAGTATTGCTTAATTAAGTGCAGTGGTTATATGGGCATTGACCTGTGTTTCTAAAGCCTCTTGCAAGCAGTGGTAGGCTGTGATGTTACTACCAGGATGTAAATCTAGTTTTACACCACTCTAGGTTGTGATGACTGTAGATATTTAAAACTGAGCAGGGTTATTTCTGATCAAGAGTAACCTCAGACCTGTGGAGGTAGAGTGGACATTCTCCCCCTTGTTTTACTTTGAGTACGGGATCAGAAGCTTAGCCAGTGCCGATGTTGCAGGCACAGTGCTGATACTGTGACAGTTTTCTTTCCTTGTGGTTGTGACTGAAATCCCCATAGTAATTTTTAGGCATTTCTGTTAATCCTAACCACATAATAATTGCATTTTTATCCTGATTTTCTTCTGTAGCATCAGCAGATAACATTCTTATTTCCACTTCATAATAACCTATCGCCTAGACAGGCACTGTTCAGGAAAGTGCTGCTTTTTATGCCGGTACTGAGAGCAGTATTAACATCAGGAGCATTTGCCTGGGATGCTCTGGTATTCAACAAAGTAGAGATATCACTAAGATCCCTCTAGTATTTTTTTACATTCATTTTCCTTCAAAAATTTGAGCTCAAGGCTTAAAAACTGTAGCCATAATTATTACATTTGGAAAGTTGCAGAAATTCTATATGTGCATCTAATGACAAAGTTTCACTCTTCACTAATGCGAGTAGTGAATCAAAAGGAAAAGGTTTCAGTAGCTATGGGATGCTATGATGAAATGCTATCACATAAATCTGTGCAGCTTCAGAAGTAATGAAATTAAGAAGCAGCTGATGAAACACACCATGGATTGATTTTGCTGCTAATAATTATGAGCCTGTTTGAGCCAAACGCTTTTCCCCTTCACACATGCCTTGGAAAGTGCCAAACCAATGAATTATTCCTCTTACCAAGAGCAAAGGGTAACTTCTACTACTGTATTTTCTATGCAGTGTGTTTTTATTGGATGTAAAACAGTTGCAGAGAAAGTAATAGAAATACCACACATGACTGAGGAAAAGGAATCTGCAGATTTTATTGCCTTTATCCAATTACTGCCATCGCAGACCTGATTGTAAATCTTTGGACACACATTGGCTTTTTGTGAGGTTTCTCACTTGTCTCCCATAGGAATTGACAGACGACGTCGTACCTGAGGTCTGTCCAACCCAGCATCCCATCTTCAACAGTGGTAGGGACCAAACTTGTCAGGGAAACATGGAACAAGGATTGCTATGTATTAGGACCCGTCTTCCCACTAGATCCCATCCTGGTCTATAGTAGAGAAGGTTGGA
The DNA here is from genome assembly GCA_013399075.1 of Chloroceryle aenea. NCBI lineage: Eukaryota > Metazoa > Chordata > Aves > Coraciiformes > Cerylidae > Chloroceryle > Chloroceryle aenea. The sequence continues at coordinate 407,175 of VWZY01007344.1, read as the reverse complement.
TGCACAAAGCCTTGTGCTCTCTCACCATTTGATACTGCTGTCTTTACTCAGAAAGCCTTCTGGATAAGAAAGCAGGAACCTTGCTGGTCACTTAGCTCTTCTTTGGTGGCTCAGCACGAATTCAAGTTGTTTTAAGCATGTTTTTTTCCTGAAGGGGTATTTTGGATAGTGGTACAGTGCCACCTGTAGGGAAGTAGTTAAAGAAGCACAGAAAGTGATAAACTGCAGTAAATATGTAGGTATACTGATGGTAAAGAGAATATCCCACTGATTCCCACTCAGCCATTTTATTACATCCACACTTCGATTTTAGTGGGAATAAACCACACTTATCCTCAAGCAGTGCTCACTCATTAGGCTCAGTGACATTCACTGGCTCCAGGATACCCTGTATGTGAAAGTCCAACAGACAACTTGAACTAAACCAAAGGTGTTCAGGAGGTAAAGAGCTGATAAATGAGGCTGACTGTTCCAAGTACTTACAGTTTCACTGACAAATTATTTGTGTAGATGATTTAAGTGAGATGCTGGTGCAGCAAAGATTTAACTCCTCTGCCTGGTTTCTGGTGTGAATTTAGCAAAAGCATGTAAGTCCTCTAGGAAACCCCAGGTATGTGCCAGGCACAGAGTGGCAGACAGGGTTGTGTAGTTAATATCCCCCAAGTAGTCATGCAGCACTGGTGGTACTGTGGCATTGCTCCTAGAGCTGAGCCTCACACAGCTCATGCATTTCTTTGATTCACCTTACAGGTCCATGCTGAGTGAGCAGATGAAGGATATTTGTATGTATTTGAGGGGTATATTAACCCACAGACCAAAGTTTCCACTTGATGCCACTGGGACAAATACAGAAGATGCTAAACAAAGAGGAATGTATGATTAGATTTTCTGCAATGGAAATAAAAATTGCTTTGCAAGAATGGGTGACCGACAGAGTTTCTCTTTTGAGAATATCAACCATCTGAAGGACTTCTCTTCCTGTTCCCCTCAAATATGTAGGTATGTAGGAAGGTTAAGACAGCACTTCTCAGACAACATGCCAAATGCTTTCGTTTGCCCAGATGCCAGCTTTCTGTCTTTTCCAGTTTATGGTCTTTGCCTATGAGATAACACAAGCCAAATATTACCTATAACTCACAGATTTGTTGCTAGCAAGAAGTATACAGCCTTTCAGGCAAGCTGTGCAAACTCCTGATCAAGGCATGTGAAGCATTGATACCGCTTTAAGTCTTTTGTCATTTAAAGAGTTCTGTTGATCCCGGTGTGCTAGGCAGTGTGTTAAATGCTCTCATCACTTTGAGAAGTGGAACTCTTCACAAGGCCTGCAAAATAACTGTTTCATTTGTCATCTTTGTCTTACAGGGAAATTGTTATCTTAATTTGTGTACAGTGCGTAACTGTAAAGAAGGCTGCAGAGTTCCTCTGTGGTCTACTTTTAGAATCAAAGCATTTCAGCTTGCATGGCTGCTGATTAAATGCAATTTTTATGAGTAGTGAAATGGTCTCTCTCATGCTGAGGATGGAGTCAAGCACCTGGACAGGTGCTGCCTGGGCCCCAGGTTTCCTGGCTCTTTAATGTTTGATGCATTGAAGAAGGCAATCCTTCCCCTTTGCTGGACTCCTGCCCTCTCTGTCCCCAGCCTGCACTGGGCTGGCCCATTTTGGCTTGATTATTGAGATGTTCTTGTGCTTCATGTTCCTTGAGAATTGGAGGTGACTTACATAATATCCTTTCAGAGATCTTAAGGACTTTCCCCTGGACCCTATAAGGTAATTGAGCATTTATTTTTCCAGACCTCTGCAGGACCAGATGAAGGTAATAGCTCCAGACTCCCTGTTTTTCCCTTTCAGCTCTCCGAAGGTCTCTGATAGCAGATGCTTCCAATGGAGAAGTTTTACAACCTTGTGTAGCAGTGTCAACCCTTGCGCAGTCGTGTTCTGAAGAATGAGTTCGTGTGGATGTCAGAAAACTCCTATGGAAGGAGAAGCAGTTGGGGGGGATCCTCTACTCCCTGAGTAAAGGTGGGAGCTCTTTGAAAGGGAATGGAGGGCTCTTTCTTTTGACAGAAAGATGCTTATGCTGTGAAGCAGTTTCTTCAGGAGAAGGAGAAACACTGTCAGCTTCCAGGAAAATAAAATTAAATGAATTTTCTAGCTATTATTTTGCCACTTGAGGTTACCTAGAAGTTACTGCTCTGGCAAACACCTGTAATGATGCTAACTCAAAAATGCACTGTAGTGAGATCTTGGTATTGAGCAGTTGGTGGTAGGCTAGCCTTGCTATGGTGTTTTGTTTCCCATCTTAGTTTAAAAACAGCTTAGAAATACTAGCTTAAAACATCATTGATTCTGTGTTTTAGTGACATATCTCACAAAGGTGGGTCCAAATCCCTAATGAGAGTATACAGACTCTGTTTTTTGAAAGCCAACTTTCAAGTTCACTTGGGATCTGCATGGGAAAGGACTTTTTCTTCTCTAAGTCTAAGTCTATTTCTCTGTTGATGGGATCTTTTATAAGTTAGTGCTTTTTGGATGACAGGGTGATGAAAACGTGAGCTTAGGTTTACGATGGAAACTGACATCTCAGCTCTGGAGTGACTCCTGTTCCTCCATAGTGAGATTCAAGGAGAGTGGTGGATTCTCCTGTGCCTTGTGGCACAGTGTCCCTCACCTGAGTATTGGCACAAGGCAGGCTGCAAAAGGAAGGCGCACGTGTGTGCGGATGCTGTGTGCGGGGTGGAGTCCTCTGGCTGGAAGGTCACTGACTTCTTCTTGGAGCCCGTGTGACCGCGGGGAGCAGAACGGCCCCAAGGTCTGAAGCCTTGCCACCTAAGAAGACAGGGAAAACAGGTAGCGCACTGTGACGCAGGCGGTGCAAGACTAAATGGCTGTGAATGGAACAACTTGCTGGCAACATTTTCCATTTGTGGCTCCATTTTGAGGTAATTAGCCCCAGTGAGCTCAAACTGCTGGAAAACTGCAGGAGCAATGGAAAATAAAAAGGTCACTGTGCATTGCAGGTGTTAAACAGCTGGACTTAAAAACCTGCAGTTCTCTCTGAATTAAAGGAAAAACTGCATCCAGGCTCTAATACCTCTCAGAAGGACTTTTCAAGATTTTTGTCACTTTTACTTGCCTCACTTTATTTTATTGCTTGAATCAGAATTGTTTATACTTCTCCTTAAGTTTTCCTTTAAGCTTTATGGTTGATGAAAACTTATCAGAGAAGAGTTCAGTCTACTCCATAATTACGCCTGTTAGGGCCTGGTTTTAACATCCATGCCAAAAGTAACAAACAGCACAGTTTCCCCTCTTCAGCACTGCCTTCCCACCAGCCTCATGGCAATTAAATTAATTTTTAACATAGTTTAAAATACTTTAAAAAAAAAAGACAAAGCACTATGTGTCCTCATGACAAGTTGAGATTTCCCGTCCTTTTTTGCTTGGAGCTTGCTTTTAAATACCAAAATTATGAGGTTTGGCCTTGAAAATCTGGTTTGGTTCAGTTAGAAGATCTGGTATTTAGCACTGGTAAGTTGAACAGGGGAACTGGCATAGGTGGGTATGTCCTGAGGGTGTTTTTCTCTTCCATGAACTCCATAGAGTATTTCCTATGGAGGAGGCTAAGCTCACAGGTATCAGTTGATGCTGTTACTTTCTGAGGCTAAGAAGAGGATTAGAGTAAAGAGGCTTTCAGTAACTGAGCATAATTGCACTAGAGCCCGTCGTAGTAGAAGCAGAAAACTCCTGATGAGAAGCTCTGAGGAGATTGGAAGGGAAATTGGATTTGGAAAGCAAATTTACACACACACATAGTCTTGCTTAAAATCTCTGTTACTCTCCAATTCTCTGAACGGGAGTATGTGAGCGTTTCAGTCAGTTGATCTGCTGTGTTGTCGCTCTCACGCAGACTTCTTTTGCTATCACAAGTTACCTGGGGGCTACGTTATTTTTTGAGAAGAGGAGCTAGCTGAAATTACTCCTGGTTTTGTTCATTTGATCTTTATCTCTTCTTTGTTTAGTTTCTGTCTCTTCTTATTTCCCCTTAATCCAACATGACTGGTTTTATCACTTTAGATACTTTCTTTACCATGAGCAGCTATATGGTTTTCAGCCTAGCTGTTGCTGGCAGTAAAAGTGAAGTGACCTGCAAGCTCTCAAGTAGAGGCCCCTTCTTTGTCTTCTCTCGCTCCTCTTCAGTGAGTACTGTTGCTGGGAGGTGGAGTTTTCACCTCCTCTTTGCCTTGTTTTTTTTCTCATGTGATAAGCTTGTGACAAGCAGTACTGATCATTTCCAGTGGGGGATTATAAGGAGAGGAAATTCATACGCAGTTCAAATTCCCCAGAACAGGAAGAAAAAAATCAGGGGTTCTGTGTACAATCCTGTTAGAAAGAAGTGAGCCACAGTAGATTTGTCATCATCTCTTGAATGGTCTTACAGCTTGGAATGGAGATGGCATTTCCCTGAAAATTTAACAGAAGAAACAAGCCCAAAGCCAATGGTAGTGAACTGAATTGGATCCCCAAGGGATTCTGTCTCAATAGCTTAGGTTTTCCTCTGAAGGTCTGGCTCTAAATCACTGTTTCTAGCAACTGAAGGTACCCATAAACTCAAGAGTCCTAAATGTGCCCTAGTTGTTCCTTCAGCTTGATAGAGATAAGGATTTGCATCTTGCTGCATACAACAGAGCAAATGGTAACCACCTCTGGTACATAGCTGGTGCTCCGAGATGCTAAATTAATACAGGAAATTACTGGTAATTGTTAACTGCAGGTTTACTACATGTACTTCTTTGTATTTCTTTGGAGGAACAGTATTACAAAAATAGCATCTGGTTCTGGTAATTCATTGATTTGAATTATGGATGTATTTGTATGTGTACTTCTACACTTGGGTCCACATACTTTTAGGATTTAACTATCAAATTTTCTTCTGCACTCCCCCCCCCGCCCAGTACCCGATTTAGTGGTGGGTCAAAATAGTGATCTTTTTCCCAGATGATGCAGAATCTAAAAGTTCTTTTGGTTTGTTTTTTTAACACTTGAGAAATAACATTTGTTGGGGGAACAAAAACATGTTGACATCTACTAACAAATCAGGTGTGGAATTGAGTGAGTAAAGATTCTTTTAGGGAAACAGTTACCTGGGTGAGTTTTCAAGCATTTTCTGTTTTGCCTGCTTTTTGTATATATGCCAAATATACTCTAATGTAACTGAGAGAGAGGATCTGTTCATTTTCTTTAGTAATCGCAGTGAAATTTGTGTTGTTTGGTTTGCTAACTTAGTAATGGTAGACAGGACTGGCATTTCACAGAGCAAAAGCTGAACAGAGACATTGATAAACTAGGAGAATGCCAGGGCTGGCCAGCTCACACTAACACAGTTGCAACTAACACAGTTGCAATGTCATCTCTGTTTTTTCCCCGAAGAGCCTAGCATGAGCTTTCGCTTCATGTATGAGCAATGTCTAGGATCATGTTGAAGCAGGGTCCAAGGCAGAAGTCTCTCATTAGTTTTTCACTTTAGGCCATTGAGTTCCCTTCTGTGTTTTCCTCACCAAAATCAGCAGGGTGAACCCTTATGCTTGGAATGATGTTTGCCAAACCCACCAAACAGAATTCCTCCTTCCTGCAGATCCAGCTGTCTGGAGAGATAGTCTCTTATCATAAAATCATAGAATAGTTAGGGTTGGAAGGGACTTTTAAGGGCCATCTAGTTCATGTATCTAAAGAGCACAGCAAGCGCCGTATCTCGGTGCCGAGTGTCCTGCCTGCCAAGCAATGATCTCGTATGTGGAGTCAGGACAGTTCGCTGGAGAACCTCACGTGCTGAGACTTGGGCGGCTTTCAGCATGGTACCCCATGTGCTGGGGCCTTCTCCCATCAGGAGCCACGGGTCACATTCCTCCCCAGCTCTTACTCTAAAGCAGGGGGCTTTGGTTGCCAAATTAGTCTTTTCAGGCAGGAAGGAATGTTTTGTGGAGGGGATTTACCTGTTAGTGGATTAGGCTGTCCTAGAGTCAGCGGCCCTGCCAGCTCCACAAGAACCAACCCACCACTGCCTACTTTGAAAGCTGTTCCCTCTTGCAGCTCTTGGGACCAAACTCTCTGTCTGACTCTGCTGCTAGATGGCAACTTGCTTGTTTCCCCCAAGTGCTGAGCTGGTAAGCCTGGGAAGGATGCTGCTCAGGGTCAGGTCATTGTTTTCAGGGATATTGTTAGGTCTTTCAGATGGGAGATAGGACTCTAACTTCAACAAGATTTTACAGCACTTTGTTGATTCTTAAGTTGTCCCAGGACCTCTGAATGACCAACCATCAATTAACTCTGACCTCTTGTGGTTTCAAAATCTGGATCCAAATGCTGAGGTTTGACTCTGTCTGTCTCAAACCCTTGACCGCAGTGCCTATTTTTAAGCAAGGATAGAAGACTCTGATGTTCTGGAATTCATTAGCTCCCCAGTGCCACCACTCTCCCGAGCTCCTTCCCCATCTATAAGAGATACTGCTTTGTTAGTGTGTCTGGCTTCTCTTGTTTGTCGCTGCAGTGCTACATCAGGAGCACAGCCTGAGATACCTATGCTGCTTTCATATTATGCTGAAGCATCTCAGTACCAAAGTGGGCTTTGTTGACTTACGAAGCAACTTCCAAGCCCAAGCTGCCTGATCTTGGCACTTTCTCTCTTCGCCATGGCTTGCCCTTCCTCTTCTGTTCATGTTTTTGTTTTTCTTGGGAACATCCAGTGATGTAGTTGACCTCCTATGGGCCAGGGTAGAGCTACAGGCGTTCCTGCAGCTCTCACTCGGCTGTTTGGCTGCCCACACCACGCTTGTTTTCCCATGGCAGCTGGACCACCTGCTGATGTCCAGCTCGGCCTCTCCATCAGCCGGCCACTCAGCAGAAACCCCGGGAGCTTTAGCTCTCTTTGGAAAGTGCTAACTTGATTATTGGACTTTGGATTAAAGTAAAGGCTTTGGGAGCAGAGCACAGATCACAGCGTTAGTCCACTGAGACATGTGCTTAGCAGCAGGGGTGTGTTTCCTTTGGGTTTCATATTTAGGTTAGAAATGCTTTCTTTTGGGGGCCAAATTGTCATTCTCAGACACTGTAGTCAGTCTTACTATCAGCCCCACAAAGACTACATGTCTAAAGGAAGTGACAGAAATAGATGCATTTGTTTCCAAAACAAAACCCTTGGTCTGGAGAAAAGATACCTGCCTCTTGGGAAAGAGGAGAAGGCTCCCATCTCTGCTACTTGTATGAGCTCAAGGTCTCTTGTCCTTTGTCTTTGACTTGTTTCCCATTGCTTATCATTTACTAGAAAAACATTCCAGCATGTGTGCAATAGTAGACCACCAAAAAAGATGAAGAAGAGATGGATGCACTGTTACTTCTCTATTTATAGGAAGAAAGAGACGAACCAAAAATGATATGGGAAAATTAAAATCTTTAAATAATCTGGGAGAGATGGATGGAAAATGGGCTGCTCCCATTGTTCAACGGGTTCAGGAGACTTTCTCACGAATAGCTTGGTGTAACCCCTGGACAACTCACTCATACGACTGGGGGGATTTCTGTGAGGGTAGAAGGGTGATGCTGCCTCGAATGCAGTGAGGAATTTAAGGCGTGTAACTGAGGGTGAGAGCTGAGGTCTTAACTATCACAGGTGAGATGCAGGGTGGGCAACAGCTTCCTGTTTGTTCTTGTACCCTTTTAAATGTCTCACCCCTGCACATCTAGAGTGGCGTTGACCTCAGCTGCACTTTTTGCCATAAGCTCTTTTGAAGTGTTCCTTTTGCCCATAAAACGTTTCCTAGCATTATCTGCAGAGCATTCTCTTCAGATCACCTCTTGTGACACCTGCAGAAAACAGCCGTTTTGCAATGGCCAGGCCACCTACCTCCTCCTCCTCCTCCCTTATCTCCAGTGAGGCCAGGGTACACTGGCTTCACTCATCCCCCACCCCCCTCCCACCCCCCATTGCTGTGGTTCCCACTGTGGATTACTTTACAGGAGCATGAAAATTACTAAGTAGTCTAATGAGCAGAGGCAGAGATGGTGGTTTGAGCACTGAGCTACCACAGTGGAAATAACAATTTCATTTGCAATTCCCTGAGCTCACCCCTTTCCTTCTCTTCCCCCTTTCTTATTTTTTGTTTCTGTTGATAAGTCTCTAAATGCTGCCTTTAAAAAAACCACTGTCGCCAACCGCTAATTTCAGCTTCCCTTGGTCATACACCCGTGTGGGATTCAGTGCCCAGGGTCCCTCCCAGGGTTGCATCTGCTCTCCCTTTCTGCCTGGAGGAGCCCAGGTTGCTCGGTTCAGTGACACTCCGCTGCTGCCCTCCCTGACCTAGGGGCATCTGCTTTTGACTTCTGCCATTAGACCACTTTACATGGTAATTGGTCTCCATATTTGTCATGTAAGCTCTTGCTAATGTCTCTAGGAAGAACATCTTTATTTTGTGGGACCTGTAAAGATTGGATTTCAGGCTTTTAAGTCTTGGTTATTGTATATGGTTAAGGAAGATTTCTTAATACTTGGATCAAAAACTTCCAGAAAATAATGTGGTCTGGTGATTTATTTATTTTTGTTTAGGTTGCATCCAAAGACTATTTCTGATGTCTCAATAAAAGATATTTTAAAAACAATAAGCCTGTTGTCAGTAGAGAGCTTAGCTGTGCAGAGTTCTGCATTCCCGCTGAACATTTTTAGCAGTCCGCAAGTTGAGGAAGGTTGAAGACTATTGTTGCAGTCAATTTGGCAAATCATTTCCTTTGAGTTGTTACACTGCATAAATATTTTGCTGTCCTGCCAAGAGCTGTTGTTCTGCCAGACATGTCATCATCTCAATGAATAATAGATCTAAGCTCCTGATCACTTGTGGTCTTAAAAGAACTTGATGTTCCCATGAAGCTGGGTAGATTTGGAGAACTAGATTTGTTCTGTGATCACCATAGTGCGATCTGGTCTTATTCTAGATCGGGTGTTTCCCTCCCCTTCCCTTGTACAGTGTGACTGAACCTGTTATATATGTTTTCAGTCAGCAAGAAGGTGATGATATTCTGAAGTGGGACAGGGATTTGTGAAGTTTTTGTAAGAAAACGTTGACATTTTCCTGCTTCAGTTGTGCAATTTAATTTTATTCATCCCCAGTCCCATTTGCTCTTCTGGCTATTTGATGCCACAGGAATTACAGGCCAGAGAAGACAGAGCTTAACACCAACAGCTTTTTGCTAGGAAGGGATTTCAATTGCCACGGAAGTAAGCAGATGAGATGCCACCAGCCTTTTAAGATTGAGGGGAAGCAAATTCTGTTCCCAAGAGTAATTAATTTCTGGAAAGCCACCTATTGCTCCTGCTATGCACAGCTGTTGTATGAGGCTCTCTACTAAGCTCTACAGACAGTGCCTACTCCAGCCTTTCCTTGTTCAGGAAGGGGTCAAAAAGACCCTTTTCTTGGTTGCTTTGTCTGGTTGACTCCAGCACCTTACACAAAGTTGTAACCGGGGACACAAGGCTGGGTGTGCTGTCATTTTAGTGGCTTTACTGTATTGCAGCAAAAACCTTGAGCTTGTTATTGTCTGGATCATCCAAGGGTTCTTTTTATTCATGGAACTTACAGTGAAACTGCCAGAAAAGTACCTGGACTTCATTGCAGAAAACTCCCCTTTTTATGAAAACCAGGGTTCTGTACATGCCAAGGAAGGCAGTCAAGCGGGGGTTCCTGTGGCAGTTTAGAGTTCTGTAGTATAAGTGCTGTGAATGGGGACTCATGGTTTAAAATAATGCTTAAACAGATGTGATGAGATGTAATTGAGAGTTTTTCACTTGAACACCTTTTTTTTTTTTTTTAAATCTATTTTATTAATTTCTCTGGGGGCATGGAAAATTTTTATCCATAAAAAAAAAAAAATCTCTTATAGTTTCTACTTCTTTGTTTCCCTCAGCTTGAACACTGAAACGGATTATTCAGTTTTAGATTTGTCTTTTGGTTAAATGCAAGAAATACGGTGCTTGGGACACCAAGCCAATGAAGAATAACTGGAGAGTAAAATTCAACCCCGTCAGACTTATGCAAATAAGTCTTATGAAGAACTTTTATTGCCTTTGTGTGAGTACGAAAGTACTTTTATACAGAAGGGGCAGTATAGTGTGGAGCACTCTCACAAGGGTAGCAGTTACGGTAGTCATTTGAAATGTTTCCTCTACAAGAGCTTTAAATGACCAGCACCTTGCCGACAGTGTTCTGTTCCCCAGCAGATGGGCTTTAGGCCCCAAGAAGACCACCTTGTACCTCTCTTGCGGCTCATGACAGATCCTGAAGTGGAGGAGGAAAAAAAAAAAAAAAGATGTAGACTGGATGTCTATTCAGTGAGCATCTTGGATTCATCTCCTAGTTTGTTTATTTTGTTGTGTATTTCTTGTGTCAGAGAAGTTCTCCAGGGAATTTACCATTCAGCTTTTTATACAGAGATTATCATAAATCCAAGAGGGTTTTTTTCTGCTTTGTCTCTTTTATGGCAATGCTCACTGGAACTGTAATTCATTTTTTTTGTCGCGTGTGACTTCAGTTCCATGAACTAATATTAGTTATACAGTGAGGAGACATCTATATATAAACACAGAGTTTTGTATGTTTCCATATATACTCATGTTTCTATATATAAGCAAAATGCTTTCATAGGAATATTTCAAAATATTTGTCACATTTTGTAGTGTATTTTATGGTGGGAAAGTGTAATCGGAAAAAATGCGTTTAGATCTTGTGGGACAGTAAGGTAAAATAGCTACTTGTGTGAACTGGATCTTTTTTTAGATGCGAGTGCTACAGAAATAGCCAAGTGATAGCCCCACTGTGAACTCAAAATGCATTTCCTTTTCACCAGAGTTTACTGGTCTGTTTGTCTAACCCTTGTAAGGACAGTGATGCAGCACGCGTAGCTGGGCTCCCGGCTTCTGCACAGCATGGAAGGACAGGGACCTTCGCATGTATTAACGTGGTGCATGTCCACATGCAGAGCAGCAGGCCGGACGTAGTCTGACTTTTTTAGACTATGGGTAATTTGAGCTCTGCTTGGAAAATGCATGGTGTTTCAATAAATTGCATGCAGTATAAAGTAGGGGGTTATATATTCACTTTTATTCATGTCTTTCTAGAAAATTTGGGGTTTTTTTTTCTTTACTTTGTCATAAAGAAATTACAATCTCTTTCCTGTAAGTGGAAATTATAGCAATATTTTGAAGTTTGTTTGTCCTCTGTCATTTCGGGGGCTAGCGCGGTGTCTGCACTGTTACTGCTGTGGGAAAGGCTGCTTAGGGGGATTTTGCGGTTGCTTTTTTTTGGGTCTGGTTGAATTTTTTTGTTTGGATGTGTTTTTTTCTGTTGGTTTGTGTTTTGGTGTTCTGTCAGTTTGTTGTTTTTATGTTTTTTCCTTACTTGTCCTAGTTCTCCATGGCTTTGAAAGTCTTTGAGTTAGAAAAGTCAGAAATACCATGTTTCTGTAAGTTTAATGAAAACACGGTGTGTGGATAAGAGAGGAAACTTTTCTTCTTGCTTCCTCTGAAGTAGAGATGAGAGCTCAGCCCTGAACTGCTGGGAAGGCAGCATCGCCTGGCTAGTAGCTGCATTTGTGGAGGGACCTTCTGTAAACAGGTAGGAGATGCAGGAAGAAGCCCATGAGCATTGTGGGCCCCAGGAAAAGGATCTAAGGGAAAAGGTGCAGATGTGATACTATTGCTGTAGGAGATGAGGAAAGTAAGGGTGTTGCAGTGGGGAAAGATATGAAAAGTTAGGCCCATCGGTTTAAAAAAACAAAATCAACAGTACCCCTATATAAATATATATATGGCCATGAATCTTACAGCTTTTCCAAACTGTCTCATGTCCCAGTCCTTGGATATTCTCCTGTGAACCACAAATAACAACACACATCCGTTCTGCTATTGTTAATATGTTGGACAAATACTGTTGTTTATACTATAGATTTAAGGGCAAGTCCTTGGAGTCTAGTAGACTGGTTGTCTGGTTGGGGTTCGTGTTGATGTGTTTGGGCATACCCAGAATGTTTGGATTTACAAGCAGTCATGGAAAATAACAGCAAAGTGTGCTTATGTATGTTGCGTGACTGAGTTGCCCATGTCTTTTCTAGCAGAAGTTAGAACTGGTCTACTTTAATGTTTATTGGGATGTAGAAGAATCCAGCCTAATCCTATCTAGAAATAAACAAATGCAAGGCAGAAGTTATGACAGTAGGACACCATTTCTTTGAGTCCATTGCCATGGTCATAGGGTTTTGGGGATGCAGGAATGACAGTATTGTTCACTGTCTGAGCATTCTTAGTGTGGGTGCAGATTCATGGGCAAAGCTGTATGGGCTGCTTAGTGAAATTCACCCTCTGTGCTCAGAAGGGCATCTAATTTGACCTGATCCAGTGGGTTCAACCATGGTAATCGAGGGAAACAATGCCCTGGCTAGTGGACTTGTGCTTTACCAGAACTCTCATGAGAGTGTTGCAGGAGTTGGGTACCTCAGGTCTGTGGATCATAGCTGTATGCAGCAGATTATTCAAATAGATCCTTGTGAGCTCTTGCTGTCCTGAAATACCTTGATGCAGTGCTATTCCATGGTGCTAGTAGAAAAGTATGGGAGCCTTGGCTTAAGTGAAATCACAGAGATGCTCTGACACACATGGTTACAAAGCTGACCAGTCTTAAAGAGACAATAGAGAACTGTTCCTTGCCAGAGGAGACTGAGTGGAAAAGTGTTCTGCTTAAAACAAAAGCCCCGTTCTTTATGAGAAGCTATGTCACAAAGCTTGTCTGGAGTAAAATTGTCAAAATAAATGAAGTCCTAAAAGTCAGTGATATTAAAGCTAAGTACTTGAGTCACTGTGAGCAAGTATGTTCAGGTTCATTGTGGATAGGGCTAAAATAATGATAGACTTCTGCAGAATACGAAAGAAAACAGGATTGGCTCCATTATACATTCACTGAGCTAAACAGGCAGATCATGAAAGAAACACCATCCTGGCAAAATTTCTGTTGCATCACTAAAATACCACATCTCTTCACTTTATGGTAAATATTTGATAAGAAGAATTTGAATTAAATTGTAATGTAGGTATGGGTTGCATGTCATCCCCTGTCATCCACACCCAGCATCTGGAAAGCTGTTGACATACCCTGATTTATGTGCTGTCTTTGAAATAACTTTGGTTTGAATTTTAAAATAAAACAATGAGCAGCCATTCTGCTAATTTTTTTATTGTTGTCTTGCTTCCTCAATTGCAATTCTTAACATATCTGTCATTGGGTTAGGAAAATTGTCATAAATACTGTAGTAAACTGTTTTAGTAAAATCTGGGCACAGGTTTACCAGTACTAAATCAAAGAGTTGAAAAAAGTAGACCTGTGAAAGGTTACTCATTACAGGCTGTGGTCTCAGTTCCAGACTGATTTTATTCATGCTCTGGGTAGATCCTGTTGAACCTAGTCTTTTGGAGTAAAGGAACTCTTCATCACAGCAAAAACAGTGGTGACAAGTTCACAGTCTCCAGCTTTAGACTTCTTTTGTCCTCTTCATTTTGTCTCCAGTGTCTTGTTGCTCAAGGGCTAAGGCTACCTCTTCAGCTTAGCTTCAGTTCTCTTCAGTGGCTATAGCTGAGGGAGCAAGGCTTTGCTGTCTTATCTGAGAGGTTCTTTCCTCCTTCAAGAGCCCTGGGCAAACTCAGCCTACCAGAGGGCTGTGCAGAGAGGCCCAAAAAACCACTAATTAGATAGTTGTTCACAAATGGAAATGTCAAAAAGTTGCTTTATAGAGTCAGTAATTAAAAGTATTCATAGTGTAATTGCCACAGAGATTGGTCTTTGAAGTCTCCATTTCTAAAACCTGACCCAGTAATACATGACACACAAGGCAAGAAAATCAATCTTGCCTTGTGTGAATGGAAAGATAGTGTTTGTTACTAGTTCCCTTGAAAATCTTACATATATGAGTAATTGAAATCTCCTTGGAACAAAGCCAGTCATTCTACATTTGATCTTTAATAATATTAAGAATGCATTCAAGTATACCATTGGTCTTGTCACTCTTTCAAACAAGGCAGTTCACTGTCATCTTTCCTTTTCCTGGAGATGCTGAGTCAGCATTTGAACTAGTTCTTTTGGCCTCTTTGCATGGCAGGCTTTAAAAGTAGCACATCATCAAGATCAATTCTACTTAAATCCTTAGCAGGATGCAAAATCTTGTTTTGGTGTGGTTTTTCTCTTTCCACTCTATACGTTGTTGTAATTTGAAAAATTCTGCAGTTTTCAGGCAGTTAGGTATCTGCAATGCCCTGTTCTAAAATCACAGGTCCTCTTCTGTCTGTTTGCTGTTGTGGAAGACAGTTTCAGCATATCTTTGGCTGGTTTAAATGATCTTTTTTCTTCCCTCTTGTATCTGTAACTGTTGATCTGTACGTGTTCTCCATGAAGAGGCATGGGTCCAGGATTCAGCTTTGCTCTCTGCCATTAGCTGAAATTTCATTCAAGCAATGTGAAGATGCTGCTGGTGACTTGAGAAGGATGGAAGTGGTCACTCTAGTTGAGGTTCTCTGATCCCTGGCTTTGGGACTGTCTGGAGAGTTTGCTGTGTTTCGCCGTATGTTTAGTCTTTAAAAGAGGGTACTCCCTGCTTACTACTGAATTTGTTGACAGTGTGAAACACAGTTCTGTGGCAGCCCTTCTTATGTTGTTATACCTTGTGGGACCTTAATCAATCAAAAAGGCAGTGGGAGAAGGAGGCTCTGTTTCTTGTGCCTTCAAATTGCTGAAGTAGCCTTCATTTTCTGCTGAAATGATTGGAAGCTGGTCTGTAATGGTGAGTGCCCAAGTGTGGTGTGTGCTGTGGTGTGCACCATGTTATGTTTCGGAGAGACAAATGTGCAGTGTCAGAGGGCGAGTGCTCACACAGCCCCAATCCTATGTTCATGTGAAGTCAAGGTCACTGGCACTGGTTGTGTTTACTGGCATGTTTATCCAGCAGCTTTGCTTGCTCTGGAAGTGCACACATGTAAGTGGTTCTGGGGTTGTGCAGATCCTGCTGGGTGAAGGATGTTGTTGACATTTTAGAAAGTTAACAGGGTACCTTTTCGTTAGTCTTCTGCTACAATATAAATTAGAAAGCCTTGTGCTGAGGTTGAAAAATCTGATGGTGCCATCAACTAGATGGGGTTTTGAGCTGCTGGAATTGCAAACTACATATGATATAAATAGCCTGAAGTAAACCAGGTCATTAAAATAGAATATTAATGATCTAAGATGTTGGTAACACAAGAAGCCTTTTAAATTTGTGTCCTAAATAGTGTCCTGATAGTAAACTGCAGGAGCTGATAATGGTAATAATAAAAAAAAAAGATAGTATGTCCAGCACCCAGTTCCTTTCATGACCCACAGTCCCAAGGTGCTGCTCTTCTTTTCAGCTCATATGCTTTGCTCTCAGCACAGTTTAGGTCCTTATGTAAGCATGCTGGCCTCAGCTAACCTCTTCCTGATGTCCAAACATGTTTCTGTTGTGCCTTCTAGTACTTTACCTTTGTCAGATTTAAAATCTCATAATGTAGATGCCAGAATTTAGAAGCTCCCCAAATTAAACTCAGTTTGCTGCAAGAATTGAGGGAGGCAGGATTAGAGGGAGGATTAGATAGATCAGTAGGGTTTTTGGCTGTGGTGGTACAGAACAAGGCCGTTGTTTCTGGTGGCGTTCTGTTTTGGTTACCTGAACATCAAAGTCATTTGAGTTCATCCTTGGCTTGTTGCTCATAAGTGTCTCTGCATGTTCCTGTTTTTATTTAGCGGACTGCTGGTTAGCAGAAGCAGCCTGTTGGACAAGTGGAGACTAAGGAGGTGACAGTTTCTTTCCTGTGACCTTATGAAGGACTCATGAAATTGCCCCCCTAGGGAAGGGGAGAGAAAGTGGGGTGGATACAAGTCATAGCAGTATGCAAAAGCTACTGAACAGGCCATGAAAAATGTTGATCTGTGTAGGACTGTGGAGTCCTAGGATGAAGTAGTCATCCCTCAGAGGAGATCTGCAACAAGCCAGCAGCACCCAGACCACACAGATGCCATAATCCAGGACTTCACCTGCCCGATTTGAGCTGAGATAGGTGGAGGACCCGGGGCTTTGCGTGTAGCAAACCCAAGGTTTTGCGCTCCCTCTGCTGGCAGCATTTTTACCGGCTGGTGCCCACTTCTCATCCCTGAAGGAATGCTGAAATCGGTGGGGACGATCTTGAGCAAACAGGGAAGTGGTAAAGGTAGCAATGGCTCCTTTTTAGGTCCATGAACACTAAGAAAAAAATTCTTGTGTACCATGCCGTGGAGGTGCAAGTCAGTAAGGAGATGCATTTCTTACACTTCTTTCCAAAGAGGTCATTACTTGCCTTGGGAAGTGGAGGCATGGGGCAAATCACATCAGCGTAAGTCACACTTCAGTATCTTTTGATCTAGTGTGGAAGACTTGAGCCATGACCAAGAATGACTTCAGTATTCTGTTTGCTTGCCTTCAATTTTATATGAAATTTTTGTTCTGCATTTGCCCAAATAGTGATAGGTTTTTCTCCAGACTCAATATTTCCTCTTCTCATTGTTGCCACCTTTTCTATCAGCTTTAGTTTGCTACACTTCCTGAAGTGCTTCCTTGATTTGTTTTTAAACTTCCAGCCTGTATCTCATCTCAGTCCACCATTGCTGTGATACTGCAACCTTATACTCAGGTTAAAGCCTCAGTGTGGTGTCAAAAGCCACTTTGCTTTCAGTAGAGCTTTCTCTCTGAAGCATTGTGTTTTCTGTCTCTTCCTCTCCTACTTTGGATCCAGTGGATACTTCTCTAGGGAATTAGTTTTGGGAAGAAGATTGTCTTGGTCCATTTATCAGGCTGAAATCAGTTGTTCTAGCTAACACCGAGAGCAGCCCAGCTAGTGGTGTGCATTTTATACCCCTGCAAGCCCTGGTTATTGTCAGTCCCAAGCCATATCCAGCCCAAATTCCCAACCATGGCTGAGAAGCATTGGCACACTGTCCATGGCAAGAGAATTGTTAATAACGTCCAAGGAGTTTCTGAAACTTTTCCTCTCTGCTTGGGTTTCACTCTTGTTGCCTGCCTACACCCAGTAATAATAATCTTCCCTAAATGTTCTTACTTCTCCTGATTCTTCCCCAAGATTTCCTCTTTGATAGCAGAGCTGTGAGTTGAAATAACCTTTTTCCTTACTCATAAGTTACTACTTTTTCCCATCTAATTTGTTTTACTTATGGACCTATGGTGACTTCTCAGCTTCTGATCTGAGTTTGTTGCCACATTCAGTTCAGTTGCACGTAAAGCTATAGCAGGTAGCAGCTTTCTAGAGCTATGCTCTCACTCATAGAAGCAGCAGCAAAATAAATAAAATTTGATGGTGTGCTTCTTACCAAGACCTGACCAGAACAGACTGAAGGGTAGGCAGCAGCAGTAGAGCTGGAGTGCCTACACCGAGTGGTAGGCTGCTAGAGATGGCAAATGTTAGCGTATTGCTTCTCTTCTGTATTCCACAGGGCAGCAGGGAACTACTGAGTCCTTTCTAGGTGCTTCATCCAGTCGAGTGCTCAAAGTTACAAGTAACTGAGATTCTGCCATTTCCCTTGGGAAAATATTCCTTACAAATACAATCCACTGTCAGGAAGTTATTCTTAAACTCTCCCTAAATTTTCCTCTTTTTTTTTTTCTTTTCTCTTTTTTTTTTTTTGGTGTCCTCCCACTAAAATGTGCTTTAACACAAAGAATCTATTTAAAGCACTAATTTTATTTTCCTGTGAAGGTTGATGTGGCTTCTAGTTAATGTTTGTACGAGACTGTAACCTCTTTGGTTTAAAGGTGAAGAATCATCGTGTTCCCTAGGGTTGCACTGATACTTTCACTTGTTTGCTTGAGGGGCTGCAAAAATTTCACGTGGCTGTATTAAATGAATATTAGTTATTGGGCTTCTTTCCAAAATATCTATTTAAAAATTGTGTGTTTTGCTGCTGAAAAGCTTAATTTAAGTCTAGACTGTGTTTGTGCAGAAGTTTGGGGTTTCTCTTGATTCTGTGGAACAGTTGTTGTGTTGTGAACCCGAAGGCAGCATACACCAGTTAGTGCTGGTGAAGGCGAAAGCAGCAGTCTGATTTCCATGTTGAAAATAATCAAAGTGCAAAAGCAAACAGCATGAATACAAATTTATGCTAATAGATGAGAGATTTAATGTCCTTGAACTATGCTACACAAAAGAAATTTAGGAAAACACTTGTTACTTAGGTATAAATTGCTTGTAAGCCAGTGCTGTTCTAGAGGGAGTTGCTTTTAATGGTTAAATTATACAATGCATTTTAAAATTGGTTATTTTGCATAATGCATTGTTGAACCTGTGAATCTCAATGACAGACCAAATTGTTTACCTTTGTAAAAATGAGTCAAAACCAAAACAGAGTAAGCTCAGAGATGTTTCAGAAGTGCCGATCCTTAGTGAGCAAATTCAAGGGCAGCTAAACACCTCCTGGAATTTTTCTCCATGTCACTGTAGGCGTGTTAAACTGGTTATAACTTAATGTTCCAGGCATTCACCAACAGCAAATGGACTCAGATTACTGGTTTTCACAAAAATGGACTAGCCTGATTCTAGTTACACCACAAAAGACTTAACAGGAACTGTCTGTTTTATAAATGTCTGCCATAGCTTAGATTTAGCACTCAGTTTTTGTTAAGAAAAGGAAACTGAAGGCCTTTAGTGAGATATGCTTCTTGTGTGTGGGAAATAATGCATACAGATCTTCCCAGTTCCTAAGTTCATAAACCTCCTTCTGCAGAAGCAGAGGCATCTTTAGTTGCTTACCCATAATATAAGCTTATACGCATCAGGTATAGGTTGTTTCTCACTGCTCAGAGCCCCAGAGTTGCACCTCTGCTGTTGGCCCACTTACTCCCTGAGATCCCTCTTTTACTTTAAAGCTATGCAGTCAGTATTACAATTTTCTGCAGGGTAGTCTGATTAGTAGTGCCATTTTGCTGTTACTTTTGGTTATGGTTAAGGCTATACTGTGGCACTTAGGGTCAGTAAAACTTACTTGCTGTCTTTACATATCATCCATATTTACTGAAAAATTTGCCATTTTTTTTAGGTTCCCAAGCAGTAATTCAGGAATGAAAAGTAAGAAATGAAATTTGAGCTGGGATTTCAATCAGGCCTGCCTTCAGAACCTCTTAGAATCACAAGATAATTTAGGAAGGTACTTCTGGAGGTCATCTGGTCCAACCCCCTCTACAGAGCATTCTCAGGTCACCAACTTTTGAATACCTCCAAAAGTGGACATTTCACAGCCTCTCTAGGCCCTTGTTCCAGTGTTTGACTGCCCTTGTGAGGAACAACTTTTCCTTATTTAAGGAGAGTTTCAATTTTGGAAATGTGTATTCATCACCTCTTGTCCCATCAGTATCTAGCTCCAAGAATAATCTAACTTTGCCTCCTCTGAGGTACATAAAGACTTTTAAGACCATTCTTTTAGTCTTTTCTTTGCAAGACTGAACCATTGCATCTCCCTCTGCTTTTCCTTGTGCACCGTGGGCTCTAGCCCCGGACCATCTTGTCACTGACCCACTGGAATTGCTTTAGTTGTTAATGTCTGTCTTGTCCTGGAGAACCCCGATCTGGAAACTGTACTCCAACTGTGGTCTCAAAATTGCCAGATAGGGGGAATAAGCCCTTCCCTTGACATGCTAGCTGCACATGTGCTAACATAGTCAGTCTGCAGGTAGCTTTCACTGTTGCAAGATCACACTGCTGACTCATATAACGTGCTCACCAGGACCATGGAATACTTTTCTGCAGACACAACCAGTCAGTCCAATTCAAGGGGGTTATTTTATACCAGGTTTGTGATTTTACATTTGTGTTTATTGAACTTCATAACGTTGCCCATCAGCCCATTTCTTCTGCCTGAGTGTCTGGGACACATGAGCGTGTGGTGGGTACAGCTCTATTCTATGGCAAAACTCCTCACATAGACAAGGCCTTCTGAACTGACAACAGTAGATGTTGAACTTGGTCAGCAGTTTTCATCTCTAGTTTGAACTGCATGACAATATTCTTGAAGTCTTTGCTTTAAACACGTACATGCCTCAGGTAGGATCCAAGGGTGAAATTCAACCCCCTGTATCTTTTTCAATGAACGTTCAAGGTACTGTAAGAGAATCAGTATTTCAAGCCTTTCTTTCAGTGCTGTTCTGCGTGGTCGTTCAATCACATGGACTCCTGGGAGCCCATTCTAGGTTCACTGACTCATGCAGATTTTGCTAAAGATCTTCATGTTTCTTAATTAGCTTAATAAATTAATCAGAAGTTGCAGTACAGAGCAAAATCCAAGCTGAGTGGCAAGATTTTGAGCAATGGGATGAGACTGGATTTGCTTTTAACAAAACTCCTTGGTCCTTCAGTTGTCTGTGAATGCAACTGAGAGATTATTATTTGTCTCAATTTGTGTCTCGGGCTGTGTACATCTGTAGGCTCCATAGGCTCTTTCTGATGTTACTGCCTGTCGCTACAGATGGGGGAAGCTAAAGCAGAAAGCGAACGCTGCCTGCCTGTGGCCACAGAGGAGCTGTGGGTCACAGCACCGCCCACGGTTCCCTCCTGATGCTGCTTATTACACATCACTCGGGTCATTTCTGCCTTTATCATCAGATCTGGCAGTGCTGCAGAGCTGCCTGCTTGCTAAATCTCATTTTATCATCACTTAAACCAAGTGATTAAAGAAAGATTTATGTCATAGAAGTAGTGTGGTTAGATACCATGGCCAGAAAATCAGTGAAGTATAGAAATTATTTATGTCACTTCCATGCACGCTTGCACACTCTGCTTAATTTGTGTTCTACTCTCAAAGTCGTAGGAACACTGTAGAGAGTCCAGGTTTCCTTACCTGACCATTTACTTTGTTCAATTCCTTGTTGGATATGTACTGTATATCCTTAGCAGTGGAAAATACAGCTGAAACCTCTCTCTCAGTTGAATCAAATTGTCTGACAAGTACCAGTTGCCTGATAAAGTCTTTTAATAAAGCTGTAGCCAATATCTATTTAAAACACTTGAAGGAGTCATTATTTTACTCACAGGCCATTTTTAAAGTTGGGCACATGCTGTGTTGGGCTCTTTTACGATGCATAAAAAAGTCTTTGCACTCCTCTGGCTTTTTTGCTTTAGCCTTTTCTGCCTTGATTACTTCCATACGTGGAGGGTGTTTTGCAGTCATCTCTGCAGCAGTCTGAGAGGGCAGCAGCCAGTCTGGGAATGCAACTTCGTGACACCTCCATCACCAGAGCCAATGCTTTTTCCATTGTCTGATGATTTCTGGCAAATCATTGGATCTGGATCAAAATTAACTTGCAAATACCCAAGACATGTAATTTTCAGATCTAGTCTGTCTCATCAAGTGACTGCATGAGCATTGGAGCCAATGCAAAGGAAGGACTCTCAGAACAAAAGGCAGCCTCTTAAAGGCAGCCTGATTAGACTGGTTTAAATTCATCTGACCCCAGCAAAATGATAAAGGTTTTGAAAGTCAGGAACAGGAAAACTTTTGATAGTCAAGAGGGAAGAAAAGTTAGTGTCAACCTGTGTTTGGATAATTTATTATCAACAAGTAAACTCTTTGCAGTGTATAGTTTTAATAACGAAGGTAGAGCTGAACATCAATGCTACCTACCAAAATGTCCAGTGACATTTGAAACCATGGCAAGTTTTAGCAGTCTTGATACTTTGGGTGATAAATAGAAAAACTAAAACCAGAGGTTATGGGAGAGCCAGAGAAAATGTTTATAGCCATCATTTTCATTGTAGAAATTGCAAACTGTCTTGATACCCACCCATGACTAATTTCTTATCTCACTTTGCATAAGAGAGCAGTAGCTGGTAGAGATTTTGGTCGTGTGTATCACATTAGGTACTGTTGGTCAGATCAGAGTGCTATGGCTGTGTAACATGTTTTGGTGATCATAAGTTTCTGCTGGAGACAACCCCCATGGAACGGGCACATAACAGATTTTGTGGCCGAAAGTCATACACAACTTCCCATGGTATTACAGCCCCTCAGGTTCTTCCCTGGTCCCTTTTGCATTAATCTCTCCCATTGCTTGTAGATGTATCCGGGACTCTGCTGTTAGAAAGACCATCTTTCTCAAAATATAAAGTTCTCACACCTAGTTCAGCTTTATCACAGGCAGTACAGGAGTGGAGGAGAAGGCTGTAATTTGGTGATTCATATCAAAGCTGAAACACCGGGATAATAGCATTGTTTATTGTCTGTTTAATTTTTATTTTACCCACTTGTACAGATCTGAGCGCTCTTAACCACTTATTAATGCGTGAGAGCGGTGGTCCTCGGGAATTAGCATCTGAATGAGCATGTGCAAGGGAGCTGCTCTGGCCTGTAGTAGAAATGTTTCTTGAAGGAGTCATGTTTTTTGACTTTGAAAGCAAATATACTAAGTGAGCAGGTGCTGGAAAATAAATTACAATATTTGGTTTCTCTGTGTGACATGTTTTTGTCCCACAGTTCTTCTTGAACATCATTATATTGAAAGGATATAATTGGAGTAATATATTACAGGGGAAGAGCAATGATAATAGTACTTAAATCTTTCATGTTTTTATGACATCACCTTTATTTATTTATTTTTTTTTAAATGTTGTTCATCAAGCAGTAAAAAGAGCTGTAAGCCTTGCAAGGAATGCAAAGAAATAAAACCTGGCACAATGAAAGACTTTCAGTACAATATGAATGTTGATCTGTTAAAATCACAAATCATCTTTCTATTAATTCACCGTAGAGTAAGGTCTCCTCAAGATAAGACTCAGCAGTGCTGTGGAGTTGGTATTTAAAGTATGTCCATCTGCATCTAAATGAGTAGCTCCAAGACAATCAGATTATGCAGTAGTTACTTTGGTGAGAATATCGCCTAAGTGGAATGGAAACTTCATTTTGAGTCTAATATTAGACCCTGCTTTGGAAAATTCCTTTTAAATGATCACAAGCTGGGAATAGCAAAAGAATTTAACTTTCGACAGACAGCATTCACCAAGAATTTGTTTTTAACTGCTTATGTTGGGTCCCTGGGAAAGCAGATGTGAAAAACTTACCAAAGTGAATTGACTTGACCTGATGCAATGTTTATATCAGTAGTTGATAAGTTTTCCTCCCTCGTCTAATTTGTTCAGGATATTTTCATTCTTTAAGCGTGAGTAAGTCTGGGTTGGAATAGTTTGAATGCTTGTTAGTCTAATAATCTGAATCTTAAAACACTCAGACATTATTGCCTATAAAGGGGTCTAAGCAAAGTTGAACTATTTTGGTTTTCTTCCACGGATGGGGATAAGTATCGTTTTGAGATCAGCAAAGAAGAATGTGAGACAATGTCACTTACCTACTGATAGTTCAGAAAGCGTGTTGATACCTGCTTTATATTTATGCTTGATAATGCCACTTGTACTTGGTGAGCCCTTTGAATGCAGCTTACTTTTTATGCAGCTTTGCAAAAGACCATCTCTCAATGGCAGCTAGAGAAACAGGCAACAAAGGGATCTCAAAGTGGATTCAAAGGGTCATGATATTACCATTAATCCTGTGGCAGAAAGGACTGTAGGAATTATAAACTACACTGTGAATGATGCATGGCTCAGGTACCTTTAGAGCCGCTAGTATATCTCATTTAGCTTTTCTCTTTGTTGATCAGACACTGTCACTTAGAGTAATTTAAAGAACTGATTCCTAAATAAGCCTCTACCCCCATGTGGAGCATGTCTAAAGAAATTAGTTTTGAGAGAGGGAAGGGAAAAAGAAAAACTCATGGATTGGGCTCTTTTCCCCAGCTGTACCCTCTCCATTTGCTTCTGTGGTTTGGCCATTGTTGTTGTTTCCAAACTTGAGGAGAACATCCATGGGAGCTTGCTGCAAAGGAGGGTTCCAGCTTGGCCTTCCTCTGCCAAAATGAGACAAGAAGTGGAACAACCATCAACAAGATAATATAATGAATTCTATGCCAGGGTGACAGTTTCACTGGGAAAGACATTAGAGAGACAACTCAGGTCTCTCTAGCTCTTCTCCTTTAGTGCATTAAGTGGATTTATGTGACCCAGGAATGCACTTCTCAGGCAGAAATCAGATTATGATTTTATGCATCTGTTAAACTTTGCCACTTTTTTCATGAAGCCTGACACCAACCCTTTTGTCTTTTTATTTATACCTGTGTGTCTATAATTCTGCTATCATTTCTGATCTTCTAGGAATTTCTGAAATGTCTAAATTGCTGATCTGTCTCCTTGCAGGCAAGTCTCACCTGGCTATAGTACAAAGAGTAAACAATGAAGGAGAAGGAGATCCTTTCTATGAAGTCCTGGGAATTGTCACTTTAGAAGATGTAATTGAAGAGATCATCAAGTCTGAAATTCTGGATGAAACGGATCTATACAGTGAGTAGAAGTATTTGTGCTTTTTTTATAGGTGACAGGGAAGAATCCATCCAGTAGCAGTTGTGTTTAATAGCTGTGTTTTGAGAGATGTTAAATTGCTGATTTAAAACCTCAGTGATCAAATGACCTGTGGATCCCTCAGATGGTCAAAGTTTTGTTTTTTCAGCATGGACACCTCACACCCTGGTGTTGTATTAATTCAGAAACAGGACAGGTTTCTCCTGCTGTCTGTTCTCCACCACAGTGACCTTGTTATATCTTTTTGTTGCAGTGCACATGACCTTCCACGTTTTTCCCCAACCTCTCTTTGCCTCAAGGGCCTGTAGTCCATCTACTACTGTACCTTAGCAAGAAGGCTGGCAAATACCATGCCCCAAGGAAGGGGAGTAGAGTCTGTTGTCTCTCTGTGACTCATTCAGAAAGCCTGAGAATGGAAAGCCTTCTTCAGAGTTTGAAAAACAGAATGTCCTGAACAACCCCTCTTTTTATCACTCACTACAGTTCCTTCCTTCCTTTGTGTTAACATGTGTCGAGGGAGATGATGCTGTAGGTCAACCATTACCTGGGACTTGAGAGACCTGGACTCTCTTCTTTCCCAGCTTAGAGTTTATCTGGTGCTTGGCCGGTTACCTAAAGTGTCTTTGCTTCTCTTCCCATCTGCACAATCTGGCCTGTGCAAGCTGGACTTCCTGCCTGTCATTCTTCATCTGTCTTATCTGTGCTTTGATCACTTGCTGGCAGATGCTATTTTTTAATGTGTTTGCGTGTAGCACAGGGATGTCTCTAGATTTTATTGTAATAGAAATAACATTTTTAAATGTCTTTTAATACTGCTAAACTGTCCTGTGTTTTCTTTGTATTTCTTTATGAAAGAGATCTGAGTGTTTCTGCAGCATCTTTCTCAGGTCAATGCAAGCATCTTCTACCCTCCCTCTAAGCCAAATGAGCGATTTACACTGTGGAATAAGCATATTTCTACTTAATAGATTGTTATTGCCTGAGCTGTAGCTGGTCAGTATTTTACCAGTATTTATGTGCCCAAAGGTTCATGTAAATCACAGTTGTATTTTAAAATATGCTAAACAATCTAATTAATATGCAAACCACAGAAGTCCAGTTAGCATCATTTTCTTTTCATACCTTCACAAATGACTTGTTGGGTTCATCAGTTATAACAATGTTTTTACAAGGTAAATTCAAATTTTCTTTAATAGACCAAAAAGATCCTATATTTGTCTCATCACCTTTGAGATATTTCCATGTTTCTACAAGTGAAAAGACATTGAGTATACTTTTAAATGCTGGTTGTTTTTTTTTCCCCCCTTGTTTATTAAGAGAAACCACATCAATCGTGCTGTGTTGTTCTTTAGGACAAAATAAGGCTTTGACCACTAATAGCACGTTAGAGGGCAAGGAAATGGGAATTTAATTTTACTATCTGAAGACATCCTAGATTAACAAAATGGAGCTGGTGAACATGAGGTCATTTCAAAGCCTCCTTCCTGGGGAGGTTTTACTATCCAAAATCTCTGGTTCAGAACAAGAGGGAAACTTCACTTCTGAGGCTTTCTGAAGGATGCAGGCAGTTTCAGGGGGTGACTCCTGNTTAATCATCTTAGTAGCTCTGTATCGTGAAGATGAACTTCTAGTTTCTTTATGAAGCACTGGAGTTCATTCCACTGTTTAGCCTGAAGGGAACTGTAGCAGTAAGGGAGCGAGCAGAAATCCAGGGAAGCTATGAGGATCACAGAAAATGTGATAGCTTTTGGATTTGGGCAGATTGATGTGCTGTAACTGCTTCCAGCTGGTGCAGTGATGGGAACATGCTTTGTGTTTACTGAAGGTACCTTATTGTCCACAATATTTTAAGGCAGCTCATTTTTATTGTAGATATCAATGTGTCAGTGCTAGTAACCCTAGAGTTCTCTGCTGCTGTTCATTTTAAGACCAAGCTGAGTTGCTCAGCTCAGGACAAGCCACCTTTGGACTGGTTTGCTCTATGCTAGGAGCTTACTTACAAGTATACCTTATGAAAAATTTTGGCAGCGTTGTTATGCCTTTGTTCTGAAGTTTTAAAAATGTTTTGTTTTGCTTTGATGGAAACTTGAAATTTGATGAAATGGCTGACCTTGGTGTTGGACCTGTGCCTTTCTGTGTTTCCATGAAGATCCATTTGGAACTGTGTTAGGGTAGAAGCAACTGGATGTTTACAGTTTTCGTTTAAAGCTGCTCTCACTGCTTCAGCTCTACAGCTGAATTTGTCAAGGGTTGTGTACACAATAAACACGTGCTACTTCTTCAAGTTGCTCTAGTCTGCCATGTCTAATGGCTTGCAGAGACACTGGGAACAAAGAGGAGACGACAGTAGCAAGAAAAATTAAGTATGTCTGACCTATCAACGTCTGGATAGACAGAGTACTTCTGAACACGAGAGGTTGCATTTGGGATGCTAATGGGGTGGAAAGAAGATGCTTCTGTCATGACAGAGGTAGACTCTGACTATATCTCAGCCAGTGTCATGATGAAGAGCTGTCAGTGCATTTGGCTCTTAGTATAGGAAATATGGAGCATTTTTTCATGGTTGATACACCATGGGAATCTGTCCTACACTCCTGTGGTCCTAGCCATGGTGGTAGAGCATTTCTCAATGTTTTCAGAGGCCCAAGAGACAAAGCTGTATGTTCTGTGTTGGCCTCAGACTGCAGAGTCTGCTTGAGGAACATGGAGTTCCCTATTCTGACCCCATTTTGACTGGTGGCCTATCTTATTTAGCTCTTTCTAGGTGAAGATGAGTTTAATTATGGACTTAGTGCAACTGGAACACTACTACTACTATTTTTCATATGTACAGATTTAGAGAGGGTTTGACCCACATAAAATCTGGCATTTTTCTACAAATGAAATATTTTAACACACCCTCATGCATTTTGCAGATAAATATTCTGGTTGTAAGCATCAACTTATATTGCACTTTTACATTCTCGATCTCACCCCAGTGAAGTTCAGCAGCCTGTCCCAGTGAATACAATCCCAGGAGAGCCCACGCTGAGGGCCATGCAGTGCCAGGCCATGGGGGAACATTTGTGCAGAGCTCTTCTGCTGCCACTGCAAGAGTTTTCAGCTAATTGTTGTTTTTAGCCTTGGTAAGTCACTTCCCTGAGGGAAGACCACATCTTACCTGAAAAATCCTATTTCCAAACAGCTATCAAAAGGGGTATGTTATATACAGGTGCTAGTAAGCTCCGTATCACTTTTCCCATTTAAACCATGGAGCTATGGGAGTAGAAATTATTTGCCCTAATAAGTATTTCCATTGTCATGCAGTGGAAGTGTAACAGCATAGAAGAGGTTGTGCAATGCTGATTTGTCTGGCAATACTGGCAATACGTACTGACACGGTGTCTATCAGTATCCTATGCCAGGAGAGCAGAGCTTTGTGTAGCTGGAATCTAATCTTAGATGTGCCAAAGTGGTTGCTGCCTGTTAAAAAATGATACTTTTACCTTGTTGGCCATTAGGATCGTGGACTTGGTAACCTTCTGCTGTCCAGCACTCGTGGACTGCAGGAGCTGCATCCTTAGGAGAAGCAGCTATTTTAGGCTGTTTAAGAGCTTCAGGTTTAGTCCCACAGACTTTCTGTCAGTTGCCAAAACATGTGATACACAGGGCGACCTGATTTTCCTAGCTAGGGACAAAAAGAACTGGCAAAATGAACCTAGTTAATTCCTAAAGCTTTCTTTTAAAATGAAGCAAACTCACAGGCTTATAAAGACCTGTGCAGTGTGTGGTGCCCAGGCTGTTAGCCTGGGTGCTTGCATTGCTGGGGAAGGAGGGAGAGGGGCATGTGGGATGTGCCCTGACTGAGACTCTGACATCCACCTCTGCCTTGGGCTGGGCATCCTGGTACTGAATATAGGCACGGGGTCAGTGAGTCTAGTCCCCTGAGAATTGTACTTTCTTTTCCTGTAATATCTGCTAAATGCAGTTGCCTGGCTCTGTCTGTGTCCAGTTCTTGTGTGCCAGACAGAATCACACTTCCAAGTAATAAAATACTTTTGTCCTCGTTCTCTTGTATGGAGCTTTCTGCAGATGTCTATTCTGTCCTAAACATAAAAGGACAAAAAAGAGTGCAGGAAGAGAACATGAACCTTCTCGGACATTGTCCAGGTACATTTGCAGCGCCTGTTAACCTGCTGCCTGCCTGCCCAACTGAACGGGTGTTCTGAGGTTTGAGCTCCCTATTCTATAGCTGTTTCCAGTCCAAGCTGGCTCATTCAAGGAAATTGGTGCAATCATTTGTGGTGTTTTGCATCAGGTTCAGGAATATCACAACTTTACTTGTATTTGGACCCTTTCTCTTCTTGAGTTCTCTCTCTCAGCCCAGGAGCTCATGATCAGCATTGCTGCTTTTGATTAGAAAGAAAAGGTTAAGTATTCGCAGAACCTACTGAAGATAGTTGCAATATTTGTTGATCTCTCACCAAAAGTTATACTGAAGTGTATCCCTCATGCATCACATTGTTCATGTTGCAGAACTAGCTAGTGTCACAGCACTAGCAGAGGGCACTTCAGCATGCCATGATAACTGCAGTACCCAGGTCTCCATCTCAATTACTGTAAAAAGGAGACAGGAAATACCTAGTCCAGATTCCTGGTGAATTCTGTCACCATCCAATCCTTGATTCCCTTGTCTTACAAGAAGTTCAGAAGTTGTTTGGGTAGTGAAGAACAATTAAGACCATTCCTTAAAAAACAAGCCAAGATAATGGCTTTAAGCCATATGGCTCTGCTCTTGCTGGGTAACATTTTTCTTGGGAGAAGGTTTCTGGAGAAGCTGCCAAGGAAATGGTAGGAGTTGTTGAAATCACACATTGTTTGATTAAAAGCCTGGGTCTCTTACCTTGTTGACTGATGCAGACAGAAAGATTTAAGGCATCCTTCCATGGTGTGCTGGTAGACCTGTTTCCAGGTACCAGAAGTGCAGTGTGGAGCCTGCGGTGGTACAGCTCATTCACAGGAAAAATACAGAGATGCTTTACTGCCCTGCTGAAGAGATATTTCCCTGTTCCAAGGCCAAACCTATACTTGTGGTAATTTTTGCTTCCCTGAAGAGAGCAATGATGAAGCTCCTTGTGACAAAGCATCCTGAGATGACATCGGTGACATTGTTAAAAAAATAGCATTCTCTGAGCTTTTCAAAAAAAGCACAGTTTCCCCTCTTCTTACCTGAGAGCTTCTGGAGGACTTTTACTTACTCTCTGTTGCTTTGGTATCCATCTTTCCTTTAAGTGCAAATACAGAGAAGGTCTGTCTCAGACTATATTCATAAGGCAGGGGTTGTTTTCAGTCTGTAGCCACTCCCTTGGATGGTTTCTATTCCTGCTTTTGGAAGAGAAACTGCAGTCCCTAATGTCCAAGTCCTGGGTAAAGTACTACTAAGGTAAGAGGCTTCTGGTTTCAAAAAAGGAAAAGGGCATAGGTCATCACTGTTGTTCTCCATGTGCTTGAGAACAAGATTCATATATCTAAAAGGCTAGGTGACTTGGGAAAATCTGTCTAGAAATCTGTTAATTATCAGTATTGTGTATTTCCAAGCCCAAAACTCAACTGCTCTGAGCCTCATGTAGTCTATAGTATGTATTTGGACACTCACAGACCTCCAGATGTCTAGGGGCTTCCTTGCTCTGGTACATCGCTTCAACTGTCTTTGCGTGCCTAACCCAAAATCTGACAACAGATACCTGGGTGTACGTGTGAGGTTTCAGTGTTAGCTTCACCTACACCTCTTTGCGTGCTTGCCCAAATTCTCTGCAGTAAATCAATGCACCAGAAACTGCCTGTGGTCCCTCAAGAGTCCAGTCATCTTAAACCAACAATTAGGGGTCTGATAGACAAATAACTGTAGTGTTCTCAGTATCTTTCCCCACTAAGGCCCTAGAAACTGAACCGTTCCTCAGGTTTGAGGGGCTCACAGTAATTGCTGCAAGACTTGTGTTTCCTGCGGTATACAGTGGAGCTCAGAGCTGTCTGACAGCATTCTGCTGCTTACAGCAAATGCCACCTTATGTACTGTGGCAGCAGAGAAGCAAGAGACCTCTTCTCCTTGGAATTTATGCACCTCAGTGGGCCTGTAGCTCTCCAGTTACCTGGTTTCCTGGACATTTTGTCAGATTAGTTTAGCGGGTGGACGATAATAGCCGGGTTGTTTGTGCCTCTGCAACTCCACTCCATCTTTTGTGTTGTCTTTCAAAAAGACAACAAATGGGGATTCCCCACCACAGAGCCTGTTTTAAGACACAGACACGTGAAGTGGCAAGTATTTAGTTGAGTAAAGGACAGGAGTCCGGGATCACTAGCTGGGGAATTCCCTTATCTGAACTCCTGAAGCTACTTTGTACTTCATTCTGACTTCAGTGCCTGTACAACCACCAGAGATTGCCACTTCCAGGCTGTACACCTTGCCAGCCTTTGCTGAAGTTTGGACAGAGCAAAAGAAAACTACATCTGCTTGACTTTGGGAGTTACTTGGATCAAAGGCATGTGGATTTTGCCAGAGCTGTGAAGAGCCAGTGAAGTCGTGGTACAGCAAAAGAAGTAACTTACTGTATATTTAGTCTATATACTTGCTGGGAATTTTCTAAGGAATGCATATGAAAAGAGTAGCTAGCACAGATATTCTTGTAGAACAGCATAGAGCAAGACTTCTCCTCCCCACCGAGAAATGCACACGCACCTTGTAATATGCAGAGCCACCCTGCAATTAGATGTTTGCAAGCAGAGACTTCCCCCTGGGTTGAAGTGACAGAGAAGTGGCAGAAGCCACAGGTGCAGGAAGGGGCTCATGGCCAGATGAGCCCGCAGCATGGCTTGATGCTTGTTTCTGGTTTGTGCTGCATGCCTGCGAGCAGGGTTTTGCATATACTACAGAGGGGTCTGTCTGCACCCTCTGCTCTAGGTGGCCGTCCTGGCTGACTCCATCCAGAACGGTTCATGTTGGACCCTGTTCTAACAGAAATCACTTCCTTCCTTTCTTTTCCCACCCTCCCTTCCCCAGCTGATAACAAGACGAAAAAGAAAGTAGCTCATCGGGACAGGAAGCAGGACTTCTCTGCCTTCAAGCAGACAGACAGCGAGATGAAGGTTAAAATATCACCGCAGCTCCTCCTGGCAATGCACCGGTTCCTGGCAACAGGCAAGTGCGAGTTACCTTTTCATTGCAATCAGAGCCTCGGAGGCAGTTTGTCAGCAAAGGCCGGTGAGGTGGGTGGGACAGTGCAGGCGGGAAGGGAGGCTGGATTGTGGGGTGACAAATAATGCCACTGTTGTGTTTTTCTTTTTAAATTCTCTCCTCTCCTGTGTTCAGTGTCGGCATGAACCCTCTGAGACATTTACCAGGGGTGGACCAGTAACTTTAAATTGGTCTGAAAGGTAAGGATGAATGCCAAGTGCCGCACTGCATGTCTAGAGTCCGTCAGATTAACGACTAGCAAGTACACCCCATTAGGAAGAGCTCAGGGAACAAACCAAAGAGGACTCGATACCACTGGCCAGCTGACTATAATTGCACTCTGGCGCCTTCTCCAGAAAGACATGCGGGACTTTTTGCAGGAAGGTCTAAACCCGTTCCATGAGACTCTTTGGCTCCAAGTGAAAATCTCTCCTGACACATTTAATGCAGACTGCACAGGCGGTTGAACTGTACTTTTTAAAATGGATTTCTGGCTGGCTTGTGTGACCTCCGTTGATGACTTCAGGTTTCAGAGGACAGTTGTCTCCATCCCAGAACACCATGATGCTTTAGCCCTTGGGTGGGCAGTCTGGCAGAGAGGCCAGGGCCCTGAATGGTTTCTTGCAGCTGATATTGCCTTCCATCGTAAAGTTTGTCCTTTCAACTCAGAGATGAGACCTGTTAACAGGAAAGCTTGTGGAAAACGCACCTTCCTATTACTTGTGCTGTCTCTCTTTGACATGTAAAGACTTTTCACATGCAGGCCTTTCAGATGGGCGTCTTTCACTGCTATGTTCAATTCACTGCTGTATTCAACATATATTCCTGGGTTGAAAATTAAGTTGTTTTGCCTCAAGGTTGCCAGCTCCAGTTGGAAATTAGTACTTCCCCTCCTCTAAGGTGTAGTAACTGCCTGCCTAGATGCTCCTAGTCCAACTTTATGATTTATTTTGCCTCTGTGACTTGAAAGAAACGTATACATGATCGGTTATCAGCTGAGGGGCTTCCTTAAAAGGCTTGGACTTCTACTACTCATGTGCACATGAGCATGTCCTTGGTGAAAGGAAGCAGTTCAACAGGAAGATGCGGATTTAACATCAAGAAAGGCGTTGTTCATGTAGTGGTACAAGACTTGATGGAGTTCCCTAAACACCTGCTCAACAGACATAGTCTTATGGTGCTGCTTCTCTCCTTGTTTTGTGGATGAAAGGATTGTGTAGCTTAAATCCAGGCCTGTCTGTGAAGCCAGTGCTAAATAAGATGAAAGCTACAGTTTTGATTTCTCTGTTCTAAAATGAGAATAGTATCTTTAGCAGATGAAAGGTACTGGGTCATTAAAGGTCCTGTTCTGAAATGAGGTGTTAGGAAAGCTCATCAATTTGCATGTGTTCTTGACGGCTCTGGCTTAACTCTTCCATACAAGGATGAGCTTTTCTGCTCCTGTTGGGAACACTGAAGAGCAAGAGGACAGGGGATGTGCTTTGTGTGTCAGGCATTAATCCCACGTGGTTTGAATTGACCTGCACTGTCTCTCACTTTGAATAACTCTTCCCATGTGATCTGTGGCAGTCCCAATTGTCTTTGATTTACGGGGAGCATCTGCATAGAGCAACTTTCTAGGCCTTAAACAGTGATTTTTATTTTATTTTTTTATTTGTTTTCTTCTGAAGTGCAATAAATGCAGTAACTTTAATACCTTTTGAGGAAGGAAAACACAAATTCAAAAGTTTTCTGTGCCCCTACTACTGTAAAGCTCTTCCATTTACACAGCTCTTCAGCCTGTACAACTTTGAACTCTCAAGAGGGCAAGATTGCTTTTTCTTTTCCCTTTCAGATGAAGACATGTGTTTTGGCTGTTCTCAAAAATATTTCAGTAATGAAAGTTGGGGTGTTCCTGTTTTTTTTTCCCCTCTTACAAATCTAACAGTCTCAAAAGACAGGAAGCCTGCAATTCTATAATGGATCTCTCTAAATTTTTGTGTCTTTTATAGGCAAATGCTTATTAATGGCTATTGCTGACTTTATTGCAAGGCATATGACGTGTAATGCCAAGTTGTATCTTGTGTTATAGAAGTAGAAGCATTTGGTCCATCCCAGATGTCAGAGAAGATCCTTCTCAGGCTGCTAAAACATCCCAACGTCATCCAGGAGCTGAAATACGATGAGAAGAACAAGAAAGCCCCAGAACACTACCTCTACCAGCGAAACAAGCCCGTTGACTACTTCGTTCTCATTTTACAGGTCAGACGTGTGATTATGTAGATACATACAAAATCCCTCATCATCTGACATACCCCTCTCTATACCTTTTCCAGTTGTTGAAGTTTATCTTCTTTCAAACATGGGGATGGAGCTATGGCTCCTGTGAACTTTCCACCTTGGCAAACTTGAAGAGCTCCCTCAGCTGCTTTCAGCCTCTGTTAAACCAGTTGTGAAGTGTAGACACCACTTCCCACTTGCAGTCATCTCTTGAAAGATACTTGTCTTCTAGGTATTGCTGGCACAGGCAATGCAAAGGAATCCCTGCGTAGAGCTGGCATTGCTTGGAAAATAGAGGTGCAAAAAATGGCATGTCATAGGAATTTGTCCAGGATGCTTCCTCTAAGGCATTTTTTCCTTTTGCAAAAGGAGGTATGGGGATTTTGACAGGGAAATGACATTTTTCTGTGCAATTTTGAATTTTGTACATTGGGTGTTGTAAAAAATGCAGGTTTTGATGGGGGCATTGTGCCAGCTACTGAAGTGGTGCCACCTCCTGCCACTGTCCCTGCATTTTCTGGTCACCCTGCCATCCAAGCAGTTGCCCTACCCCGAGATCATGGTATTTGGGTGGTTTTTAGATTGAAACATAGGTGGTGTGGAAAGACCATTTTCTGCTTGTTTTGTACAGGATCACTTCCAGTGCTGGTATCTCCCACATTTTGTTACTTGAGAGGAACACTGAATGGCTAGAGAAAGCTTTACACAGAAACTTAGCTTCCATCTGGCACCCTTTGTGCAGGTCTTTAAGAGAGATTTTGCTGGAAAGGTGCTTATGTTTCTATCCTGCATAACCAAAGCCAGTTTTGTTTTTTTATAAAAACACAAGCATCATAGCTAAAGTTGTAACACAGGGCTTGAAATCTTCCTTAACATAGCTGGGAAAAAAAAAAAAAAAAAGGAAGGTAGTTTAAACACTGTCAGTGCTAAACAAGAAAGCAAGCACTGGAATATGATATTGTGGATTTGGTGTAATTCTTTTATTTAAAAAGGACTGGGTTTTTTTCAAGGGTTTGAGGAGACACTGGTAGCTCTT
Organism: Chloroceryle aenea; assembly: GCA_013399075.1. Taxonomy (NCBI): domain Eukaryota; kingdom Metazoa; phylum Chordata; class Aves; order Coraciiformes; family Cerylidae; genus Chloroceryle; species Chloroceryle aenea. Next base: position 372,135 of record VWZY01007344.1, on the reverse strand, counting down.
TAACTGCTTTTTCTTATGTTCTGAATTGCTGCAATCTGAAATATTCCAGAGGCAAGATAAAGCTCTTGCATGAGGTAATGCTGCAAAGATGTAAATGGAGGACATAAGCGATATAAAGGAACAGTCAGTTCTTTCTGAACTGTTCTTCAATCAATAAACATTTTGCAAACACAATGCGCTTGCTCTGTAATGCATTTGGAAAAGTGAGTCTTGCAGTAGGTATATGCTATAAAAATGGTAACAGGGTTGGTTCTGCCAGGATCAAGAGGAGATAAATACTCTGCTTTTGTTACTTAAATGGACTTGGACTTACTCTCTTCTGCTGAGAGACCAAGAATATCCTCACAGTAAGCACACGCTAGAACACAACTAAATGTATATTCTGTGAATTCAATTGTTTTAGCTGGAATGTCACTTTATTGCAATAGCTTTTCTCATAGCTAATGGAAAGTTCTTATGTAGCAGTTTGAGATTTGTTTTTGTCATTGTGTTTTTTCAGAATTCCTGTTAGAACATTAAAAAGTGGAAATCCAAAACCCACCCGTGCATGCATTTAAACAGGGCAGAGCACATCTCATGCATGTATGCTGAATTCTTAATGGCTTTTCAGACACCCTGACTAGGCCCAGAGTGCCAGGTCTTCATGTGGCCACCAATGGGAAGCTTGGAGGTGCTGTGGATGCTGATAGAGCAATGGTCTCAGAACTCAACTCCTGCTACTAATTACTAGCTTGTATTTATCTACTAACTCCAGACTGACTGTATGTGAAGATGAAAGCCTGGTTCTGTATGTGTTTTGGAGACCTGGTCTTGGCTGGTGAATAACTACCAGCAGTAAGTAGGTTGAGAGCTCTGTTTATAATCAGTCTTTGTCTGAATGACGAAATTGTACCTCTTGTAAGGCTTATGATGAACAAGTAAGCTACTTATTTGTGTTGTGGAGTGAAATGGGTTTTAAAAGGGATTATACGAAGTCGGTGCTTGTGATAGCAGGCAAGTGAATTTGTGAGCTAGGCACTCTCTACCTGCTAGGTAGGTTTAGTGGATTTTCTCATCTGGGGTGAGCTAACTTGGTATCAGGGCTCATGCAGGTTGAGTTAATTTTCACATTTTTCTGCCCTAGTACAGTAGTGTAAAGCTAAAGGTGTGATTATTTATTTTAAATGTTTCTTGGTGAAAAGAAAAAAAACAAAAACAAAAACAAACCCCACCAAAACAACAAACCCACACAGAAATAAAATCTACCTTTTGGATTCATTTTGACCCAATTGTGTCCACTTGATGTTCAGTCCTCTTAGTACACATGGGACAGGCAGTGTGTCTGCTATTTTCAACCTAGCCAGAGGGAAAGCATTGCAGATAATTATGTTGTTTGCCTGAAATCCCAACCTTGTGTAGTTCAGCCTGAAAGCTGCATGAGATGTCTTCTCTCTGCAGTGGTGTGCTGGAACTCTTAGTGCAGTACCAGTATGGATGGATGGCTAGGCCCACTAAGAAGTCAATTACTTTTAGCTACCTGTAGCTGTAAACATCCCAGTTCCTTTGGTATGCATTTGATATGGTGTGCTCAGTTCTAGAGTACTTTGTAGGACATGATGTTAAATGTTTGGTTAAGCCCACATCAGAAATGGGGCACTTGTGTGGTAATGGTGTTTTGTACTGCTTGGGAAGCACTGAGAGTCCATCTAGGCAAGACCCTGCAGAAGTGCAGGATCTTAAGTTAAGGGTGCTGGAATATGTAAAACCAGTAGAAACCAGGAAAACCAAAGTAGGCCCAAGACTGCTTCTTCAGGAGTAAGGGCTTGGCTTCTGTGGGAATCTCATGGTGAAGGCAGACAACCTCCTTGCATGTTGTCTCCTATTTCCCTTTCCTATGTTTGTGCTAGATGTCTCAAGACCCCAGATGACTGCTACATAAAAGCTTCTTGTGATACTGGGGGAGTATTTTATCACTCTGCACTGAAGGAAGGGAGCCTGGCAGCACTTGGAATAGGGCGATAGTACCGCCCCAAAGCGCTGTGGTGATCCTGCTCCTCTGCAGGACTCACACTGACCACAGGACACCAAAGACCAGGATAGCTCAGGGCACAAGAGTGCATTGCCCTCCAGGGTCTGTCCCTGTTCAGGTACTATTGCAAACTGCAGGGACCGTGACACTTCTTAGGAATGCCAGGCAAAACTAGCTTTCAGGGCTCAAATCTGGTATTGTGCCTATGGTCCCTTTTAATTGCAGCTCTCTCCGTTTCCTTAACAGGGGAAGGTGGAAGTGGAGGCTGGGAAAGAGGGGATGAAGTTTGAAGCTGGTGCTTTTTCCTACTATGGGGTGATGGCCCTCACAGCATCACCAGGTATGTCCTCTTGCCTTCTGCTTCTGGAATGCTCTCCTGCACAAGCCTGCCTGCCCTATGCTGTAAGTGGGGCTGGAGAAGGCTGCACAGGGCATCCCCCACTGCGTCTGTGGGGTTGATGTGAGCGATACCTCTTTGCCAGCCAGCAGAACTGCCTGCTTGGCACAGTGTCCCTGGGGGGAGTGTGGGCTGGTGATTCTGACTCTGAAACCCAGCAGCTGGCAGCAGTCTGCCGGCTCCTGGAGGATGAAGTCGTTGGCCTTAGTGAGTGATGTGTTTGGTAGTGGAGGACAGCTTTGTAGTTTTACTCACAGTGGGGTAACAGGGATGGAATTGACGGGTATAAATAATCAGTGGCAGAGGGACATCTAGTGGTGCAAAGTACAAACAGCTGGTTAGTTGAGGAATGGTTCACTTCCCAGCCTTGTTTTAAAGCCGTCTTGAGGAAAAGAAGGGCAGCAGTGCAAGAAAAGCAGTCGCTCCTGTTAGCTTCTGCGGAAAGATAACAGAGAAATCGGCAAGGGGGAGAGCTGGTGTCTGAGGGCGAATGGAACTGTGAACCAGTTCCTGGCACACAAGCAGTAACCACACAAGCCACCACCTCACAGGCACAGGTTGGGGGTTTGTCTTATAATCCATCAGGAGTAGGCTCCAGTGCTGCATCTCAGCATTTGATGATGTATTTTGGTGCTAGCAGTGTAATCATTAAGTTCTCAACCTTAACTGGGAATCCACAGCCCTGCTGGAAAGAGCTGGGTTGCTGGTGGTGGCTGCCTGCTGACCCAAAGCTTCTTTCTCAGCTTCAGGGAGAGATGCTTCTGATGCTGAAATTGTGTCCTCTGGTTGCAGGAGGATTTGTGTTCCAGTTGAGAGGCAGCTTGTTTTAATTGTACGCTCATGAGCACTCCCTTTACGTTACGTGTGCCTATCTGTATATGCATTAGCAAACCATGATGGATTGAAAATGCTTTTCTAAGTTATGAGCATAGCTTTATTAAACTGTACAAACAGCAGCAGTTCTCTTGGAGGTGTAAGCTTGCTTTTACAAGCAGGACTAATTCTTCTTTAATTATGTGCTTTAATGTGACCAGTCTAGCTTATACCTTTTGAGGCTTGATAGATTTGAAAGTGTTCAGAGCAATAGATGGATTTTATCTGAGTGATAGCAGTAGTGTTCATGGGGAATTGAGACACACGTTTGTACAACTGCATCATACCCTCAGCCTTAGAGCTTGGCTTTTGCATTTTGGACCAGGCACAGAGCTGGGTTAGGCATGGTCACTTGCTTCTCTTACCAGACCTGCACTTGGAAATCATTTGTGGCATCTCTGTGTTTGCCAGCATTGTTCAGTTTGAATGTTTTCATATGTTGGGGTTTTTTGTGTTGCTAACCCTCCCCACAACCATGACAGCTGCCCTAAGTCCAGTGAGGTCAAATGATCTCCTCTTCATGTGCCCCAAAAACTGTCTTAGATTTTGTTATGTCAAACTATTCTAAATTAATGTTTGCCAACTTTAGATTTGTTTACCTTCAGCTGGTTGACTTTTACCAGTAGCAACCCCCTCATTTTGCTGGCTTTACCTCCAGGTTTTAGGGAATTTGTTTTATGATGTCTTGCAGCATCCTGAGATTTTTGTTAGGATCAGCTCGTACAAATAAATTCCTGTTGTGCTCTGTAGACAGGAAAGCTCAGTGAAAGTGTAAGTCATTGCAGAACAAGAGAAAACTCCCATTTTTCTGTGTGTCCTGATTAGACTTCCTGTCCCTTCTCTCCCCACCTGGAATGTGAAGTCATTAACAGGAGACTAAAGTATTAAAAAAAATCCAACCAAACACACTCTCCCGCCTACCCCACCCCTCAAAAAGCCGAAACAAAACCAAACATATAAACAAATCAACAAAAGAGTGAAGCTTTTTTCTTTAACTACAGCTGAGGGGAGGGATTTGCAGTATTGTCACTGTCCTGAAGAGGGATGAGCTTGGAGAATCCCCTCACTTGATGTTTTCCTGAAAACATGAAGAACTAGGAAGTGTCTTTTGGGTTTTTTTTTCTATTTTTGTCTGACTTCCATAAGGAACAACACTTGTGAACACTTTTTGACTTGTTTTAACTCTTTGCCTTCCAGTCTAGAGTGGGCAATATTGCTCCTTTTGAACTCTTGAGTGTACCTTCATAGACTGTTCTTTGCTGGATAACCATTCAAATTAGCAAGTGAAGATTATCCACTTTGTTCCACTGTAATTTCTTAGGCTTGTTTTTTGGTTTATTCCTAAAATTGTTTAATTGTCTTTTTTGGTTTTGCTTTTGTTTTAACCCTTTACTTTTTCACAGTTGATTTGCACTTTTGGTGTTAGTTCTTCAGTGTGTAAACTGGCTCCTTCCCCTGTCGAGTGTGGATAGCTGCCACCTTTCTGGTCATGATCTCATCCTTTTTCTCTCCCTCTTCTAGTTCCCTTGTCCCTGTCTCGTACCTTTGTTGTCAGCAGAACAGAGTTGTTAGCAGCAGGTTCTCCAGGTAAATCCGCATGCTTCTATTTTCACCATTCTTGTGACTGCCCTGATGCCATAAAAAGTCAGCTGCAGTCTGTATTTATCTGACCCCTTTGCTCGTTAGGGAGAAGTCCAGCCCAGAGTTATGCCTCTCAGGTAGGTATCCTGAACTTTCATTTATGGTAACTGGTAGCAACAAGACAGAGTCATCAGAGCGGGAAGAACCCAAAACCCATTGAAGAAAATGTATTTGGTAATATATGCTTGTTCTTGTTTCTCATATGTATGCTGGTGGAAAATTACGGGAGATTTTTTTCAAAGAAGGTATCCTCCCCTAATCTGGGCTTAAAGATTTCTGAAGAAAATGCATTTGGAAGAGGAGAATGTTTGCTGCTAAACTGCCATAAAAGGAAAACTTGTTTAATGAAAGAATTCTTCTATTCTCACATGGGTAAATTCTATGGTTTGTATACAGTCTGGCCACTTCAATTCCTCTAAAGCCTTGAGCTTTCACTCAGAGAGGTTAATGCTGCGGACTGGCACAGTGATTTACTGAGTGCATGGATTTGCAATGGAATGTGCGAGAAGGTTGTGGGACCTCCTGTGGGGTTTTCTGGTTCCCATTTTGCTTAAGGCCTGACCTTGCTCAATAATCAAGTTGACTGACACAGAAATCCCTTTGGAGAGCAGAGACCAAGGAGAGAACAAATTGGGCCAAAAAGAGTTCAGAGATGTGGTTGAGCAGTTGGAAATGGGAAGGGTCAAGAACTGAGCTCTGTGGACACTGCGTACCGAGAGAAGTGGAAACCCATGAAGAAAGTCGGTAGAAAGAGCAAAATCCTAAAATAGTTTGGGCCACCATAAACATATTTCTTCCTTGAAGTTTTCTTTTTCAGATGAAATGTCTTTCCCTAGACCTAAAAGCAAACAAGATAATGATAAGCATATTTAAGTGAAGCATCAACTAAATATTAATACATATCATGCATTTCATAAGCTTTCACCATCTGCTTCCTGTATTTTCTCCCTCTTCTTTTTTCACTTGAAAATGTATTTCACCATCAGTCCTTAAATTAGTCTCAGGCACATTCCAAACAAACTACAGGTTGTTGCCCTGCAGGGGAATTTTTTCTTGCCCTATTAAAGTTTCCTGCTGCTAAACTTCAAAGAGGGGAGAGAAATTTAATCTTTCTTTAATTAAAGTACCTGATAGCTTGCCTTTTTTTTTTTTTTTTAAGCTCATCAGCTTTGATTATTTTTTTTAGCTTAGTTTTGTTTTGCCAGGTCTTCTTTTTTTTTTTTTTCCTCCTTTTCCTTGCTGCAAGTAAGCGTACACTTTGCACATGCAAGTTGTTTCCAGTATAAATGCCAAGCATATTTTCATATATTTTCCCCAACTTAAAAAAAAAAAAAAAAAACAAACCTAGAAAATAATAATGGGAAGAATCTCCTTTCAAAGGAACTGGTATTGTCAGCCTGGTCACTATGAAAATGTGATGCTAGTTTTGATGAAACTTGGACCTGCTGTGTCCTTCTAAAAAGGATCCTCTTGTTTAACCCCAATTCATAATACGGTTGTCCTGATGTTTGTGTTGTGGATTGTGCTCTTTGTCCCCTGTATCGGAAGGTGAGGAGTATGGGAAAACAGGTAAAAAAGATCTGTCCCTATCTGGGCTGGCCTGTTAGGCACCTGGCAGCATGCTGTTCACATGTGGACCTGCCTGGTATTCTTCTGTCTTTTTCCCATTCTATGTCCTTCCTTCTTCATTAACTTCTCCCTCCTTCATTTGTACAAGGTCCAGAAGCAATGTCTTTTTCCTCAGGTTTTTAGTAATCATACTCTTTTTATTCTGTCTTTTTGTTTCACCTGTCCCTTTTACTTATTTGTAATACACGCTTTGTCATCTTGCTTTAGTTTTTCTTAGTAATGTGCTATAAGAAAGGGCAGATACAAGTCTCACTAGTGTAAAGCTGTCCAGATGGAAAGCTTTATGCCGAGCAGCAGTGATGCTGTTCTTGTCACGCAGAGCCGTATTTTGTTTATGCAAGTGGGAAAGACAGCACAAATTCACTCAGCTTTCACAGTTACTTGTACACCAGTGGTAATTACAGCAGCAAGCCCTGTGTGCAGATGGAGGATTGGCTCCTGGTAGCAGTTATTGCAGCCTTTTGTGGCTTTCGAGATGGCAAGTTGGTGTGGAGGAACACTGGGCAGAGCTCTGAGTGCTTCCCCCTAAGCCTGTACTTGGTGTTGCCACAGGGACCTGCACATAGTGCAGAAATGGCAGAAAAAATCCCAAGTTGTCAGAACCTGTATTTTTCTGTTCCCTCTTCTAAAATTGGAGGAAATACAGCATCAGGAGGATTTTAAGTGGGAAATAAAAAACAGAGCAATTCTGCCATGCACCTAGAAGCCTATAAAGTGTTAGGTTTAGGAAAGGCTGGATGCAGAGATGTAGAACGAACTGTGTCATTTGGGCAAGGAGAGTTTATATTTGCAGTGATTAAGTGGCAGAAGTGGGGTTGAATTTTAGGGAGTGGTCTGGGTTTTTTAAAAAGAAGTTTATATAGAAAGAAGTCTTCAAAAATGAATTTGAAAAGCTTGTAAATGTAAGGATACTGTTGCCAGTTTTTGTTATTTGTGTCCTAAGAATGAGCAAGCTTCAAGGAAACTCTTGTTTTCAGCCACTTAGAAAAGGCGTATGTAGGTACTAGGTGGAAAAAAGTGGGGTAAAGGTTAGCTGGCACTGACTGTAGATGAAAGGTCTGATATGGAGTTAGAATTATCCAACATTAAATAAATTAATAAAAAAATATTAAGCATGGTGTGACTATCAAGAGCTCCTGTAAGGGAGCCTTGAGAAGGTCCCTTTCTCGTGGCTACCACTCATCAGCTGAAGTGCCACGGCCAGCCCTGTGCACGGGGCAAGTCCATTGCAGCATAAACAAAACCAGGTTTGTTTAAAGCATACTCAGGAATGTCCTCTGCTAGCTTTGGACTCAAAATGTACTCTCTTTCAGGGTAATTTGGTTGTTTAGCTCCATGTCTTGTTATGAGTGGATTAAGTATTTGCAGTTCTTTTGCGCTATCTCACAATTTATTACGTCCCTTTGAAACTGCTAACTTAAAATGTTTTCTGCTTAATTTAAGAAGTCTCTCGCTCTTGTCCATTTCTCAGCTGAAAACAAGTCTCCACCTCGGCCCTGTGGCTTGAATCACTCAGACTCTTTAAACCGAAGTGATCGCATTGATGCAGTGACACCAACATTAGGGAGCAGCAACAACCAGCTGAACACATCTTTCCTCCAAGTGTATGTTCCGGACTACTCAGTGAAGGCACTCACAGACATTCAGTTTGTCAAGGTAGGAGAAAAGATGGAAAGGTGCTGCTGGAAAGCTGGGCTTGTCTGGTAGGATGGAGAGCCTGGGGAAGGGATGTCCCTCTAGACTGATCTGTGAGTAAATAGGATTATGAAAGCAGCCATTTAAAAATCACTTTATTTTTTCCCAATATCTGCTGTCCACTGATTTGTCTTCACTGTTCTTCTCATTGTGGCTTGTAAATAGATTGGTCACATCAGATTATAGAAAATAACCTCTCTCTGCTTTTAGTCATGAAAGACGTATCCTTGTGAAGCCTTTGGAGCCGTCCAAAGTGGAGACCCTTCATTATCAAACAGTGTCCTTTTTTAAAGGATGAGGCGTTTTCTGTTTGTTGCAGTTTTTATTCACTTTTGATTTTGGTTTCAGTTTGGGGTTCTTGGTCTTGCTTTCCAACTTGTCATCCTTCTGCTTGGAGAAGTCTTGGACATTTCTCTTTATCTTAACTTCTACATGTTAGGCTCATGTCTCATACTACCAGTGAGTTGCTGCATGAATACAGCTCTGACCCCAGCATGGTGCATCCCACGCTGAAATGTGCGCGAGTCCTGTGGGACAGGAAATCTAGCTGAGCTGAGGAACAGCTAACGCTGGCAGCAGCGTTCCAGCCCAGCTGGAAGTCCAGTGAAGCTGACGTCTCATGGCCAGAAGTTGATCTTGATGCTTTTCTTAAATTAAGTGCATGTTCACAGCTTCTTTGTATGCAACTCAGATGATTTGTGAACTCAACTTCTGTCAAAGTTAATTCAATATGAAGAATATGGAACAGAGTAGAAATATTAAAATGCTAAATTGACTGCTCCATAGCCAGACTTTAAAAGGAGAGTCCAATCTTGCATTCAGATCTTTACAGATGTTAAGTGTACTGATTGATTCAGATCAGTAAATATTTATGACTGAGCAAGTGATTCTCACTACAGATCTCAATGGCTGGTCTGCTGTACAGAGCAGCTACTTATCTTATGATGGTTTATGTGAAGTCCTTCCGTCTCTCACCGTGTTGATACTGAAGCTAATGAATGCTAAATTGTCTGATATCTCTGCAATCAGACTTGCACTTCTCTTTGTGCATCACTCTGCTTTATACACTGGACAGAGTACTCAACATTAGTGATTTCACTGGGCCCCAAAGGCATTTATTCAAATAGTACCTTGTAATCCAGGGTTGTGACCTGCTCGTGCATGTTTGGGTTTTGCTTTTGGAGTTGTGACCTGGTCCACCCAACTCTCTCCATTTCCAGTCAGCCTCTTGCGTTGCTACCGAAACTTACGGTTTTCTAAAATTCTTACTTCACCTCTTCCACTTTCCTGCCTGCTGAGATAACCCACTGCTGTTGTAGCACATGGTGCTGCAAGTGCACATGCATCCTGCTGCCTGTCCTGGCTGAGAAAGGCTGATCTGGAGAAGTTTATGGGGCTGTTTGCTTGTGGCTCCATGAAAGATTCTCCCCTCTACCACCATATGCAGATATCTGGGGCTATAGTCTTCCTTGCCTCTGGGGCATCGAGAAGAGTAACACTGTGCTCTAGGCCAGCTCCTGTGATGACTGTTCTGCTGAGTGCAGCCAGCTCTTTGCAGAGACCAGTGGAAGACTGGACTGCTAATTTGAACTCATGTCTATAGAGATCCCAGTCTTTTCTAGAATCAAATCTCCTTATATCAGAATAAGGCTGTAGCTCCTGATGCTTTTGCTGGCCTAGGCAAGAACAGTAATGCTTTTGCCCTCTGGCTCTGTCAGAACTCTTAGAGTCTCACCAGGAGCTTGCTGAAGCTGGGAGAAAGACTTGACTGAACTGTGGTTCTGGCCCTAAAAATATGCATGATTAGAAGGAAATGGAGATGTGATTTAAAAATCTCTGCAATAAATTCCTGCCTTTGAGCACCACGGTGATTGCACAGCTCTGCGTCACGATGGAAATGTCACTGTGCTGTGGTGTTGAGTTGCGATGCTCTAGGCTTGCAGAGCGCAGGGATGTTTTACAGAGTACAGGTAAACAAGGGCCGAAGTGAGGTCATCTGCAAAGGGAGGGCACTTCATTTTCTCAGTGTGTCCCACTTGAGGCACAAAAGTATGACTGGCTGTTTTTGTTCCTTCCTTCTGTTCTTGGAGCAGATCTCAAGACAGCAGTACCAAAATGCCCTGATGGCATCCCGGATGGACAAAACACCTCAGTCCTCGGACAGTGAAAACACTAAAATCGAACTGACTCTTACGGAGCTGCATGACGGTTTGCCGGACGAGACAGCAAACCTGCTGAATGAACAGAACTGTGTGACTCACAACAAGCCCAACCACAGTATGCACAGTGAAGGAGCCATCTAGGAGCTGACTCCCCACAACCCACCCATCCCATCTCCTCAGCAGGACCAGCCCTCGCTCCTTCCTGCCTCCTCCCCGAGTGTGAACACCGTTAGTATGTGCTTGCAACACTGTGCTGCATCCAGTGTTCTGAGACCAAAGACTTTTGCGTCCGTTCTGGGAGCAGAAGAGGAAGAAACAGGAAGAAAGGAGCAAAGAGCAAGAGAGACTAAAGCCCCAACCATACTTTGGGAATGGTGAGCCACCCTTGAGAATGATGAGAATACTTCTTGCAAAGTAGAATCATGTTTATTTTTTATCTGTATTTTTGATCCTTGTTGGGTTTTTCCTCCTCAAACACATATGGAGAAGTTTATAAGCTCCTCCAGTTATTTTTTCAAGAGAGATCATGTTTTTAAAAAAATATTTTGCAGAGTTTTAAATTGTTTCTGTCCCTTCTGAACCTCAAATGGGCTCTGTCATGGTTTTGTGAATTGGCTCCAATGTCCTTAGGCCTCTTTTCACTCGTTGCTGGTCCTTATTGTTGCCCTGTTAAAAAGTTAGTAACTGGTACTTGTATGTTATTTGTGTCCTAAGGATGAGCAAGCTTCAAGGAAACTCTGTTTTCAGCCACCTGGAGAGCCGAGGGATGAGCATTATTTCATTCCTCCAGTTTAGTTTCAGGGAAGGAGTGGTTACTTTGGTATTTAATGATCTCTCAAGTTTCAGAAGGTTTCTTTGTAAAACAGACAAAAGCGTTGTTACACTTACAGTTTTGTAACCTCCAAAAACCCCCAACTTAAAAAAAATGATGTTAATTAGCAAAACTAATGTTTTGGGGAAGATGTTAATTAGCAAAATTGCAGTCTCGTGAAATGAAAGCTGGGTGCAATTTTCCATAGTGAAGTAACTGGGTGAGTTTTTATTGATGTTCCTGACATGGTGAAGCAGTGTGAGCACCCCCAAATGACAAGCTTTCAAGCTTTTGGGTGCTGTAGCAGCTGTGCACCATTGCCTTGGCCAGAGCAGATGCGCAGTCTTTGCTAAGTAACAGAGAACATCAGTCCCTGTCCCCCTTCAAGCTCTAGTATTAATACAAAAAAATGCTGCTACAATCACATCCAAAGTACATCCTCCAGGTGACAGTAAACCTCTGCCAGTGCAAGGATGGGCTGAGGAGTTGGGACCATCCTCTCTCCTCTCCAGGAACTGACAAAACTTTCCAGACGCTAGTGTATTGCACTTCAGGGATTCGGAGAGGTTCATTTCCAGGCTGTTCCCAGCCACATTCCTTCCTTTCAGTGCATTTAGTGCATTTCCTTTTCTCTTGCCCCTTTTAACAGCCATTTTAGGTATTACCATGGTAGCAGAGCAAAGAGCCTCCCACCCAGTTGCTGCTAGTGCAGGGTACCCTGTGTTGGGCAGCAGAAACCAATTCCTTCACCCCAAAAACCTGAATGCAGACTGGGTGCAAGCAAGAGGCACCCCATGGCAGTTGTGCATCATACATTCCCCACTCCCACAGATGGAGTCTGTGTCCTCAGAGGAAAAAAAAAAAGTCATCCCCTCCAGTTCTCTCCCTTTCCAGTGCTATCTCAAACAAAATGTGAACATTGCCCTTGGTACCTGTAGTGATTAATAAATCAGACATTTCAGTTTCTCTGTTTTGAGCCCCTTCCATGGCCTCTTATGATGTAGCATTTCCCTTCCTTCCTTTACACCCATATAATCTCCCCTGACCCTCAAAGAAGCCCCTAGCCCCAAACACAACTGCCAGAGCTCTCCATGCCTGCACACCTGCCCCGGCTCCTGCTTGGGGGCTGGGGAGGGCGCTTGCTGCAAGTTCCCACAATCTGTCTTTGTGAATGGTGACTGGAAAGGTGCAATATTTTGCTGCAGGATCTCCCTGCAGGGAATTGGGGTGCATGGTGCCAGAGCCAGTTGGGTCTGCATGTGTGTCTCCCCTTCTCTCTTTTGGCTTCGGACAGCAGCCCTAATTTTTGCTGTCTTTCACAATGGGAAAGGTGTAGTTCTTCCATGGAGCCACCCATGAGGATGAAATCCTCACAAAGGGGCATAGAAATTGCAGTTTCTAACTTGTGCACCCAGGGAGGAGGAAACGAGGCCGCCAAACCCTTACTCTCAGACTAAGCTTTCTATTAAGTCTTTTTGAGTCCCATCTAAAACTGTTTCCTTAGTCTCCATCATCGCTCCGTTACACACCAGCCCACACCCCCAAGAGCATTATGGCTCAGCGTCGGCACAGGCTGACCCAAGCCCTGCTCATTCCCAGAGAGCTGCCAATATTGCACCTTTCTTGCAAAGCAAAATGTTGAGATGTGAGATGTTACAGCATTTGTCTTTGGTGAGGGACTCGCCTCACCACTTTTTATCTAGCGTTGCTGAATGTAAAAGTTTGTCAGAAGTGTTGGACGTGGTGGTGAACTTGAGATGCAGTATCCCTTTTGTCAAACCTGCCGAAGGAGGGAAGGCTCAAGTCAAGGCAGCTCTCTCTCTGGGAGAAGGTTGCTTGCTGGATCTGACTTCTGCTTCTTATGGCAGGTTATGGACTTCCTTCAGTGTCTGTTTCCCTTTTTTAAAAAAACAAACAAACAAAAAAACAAGCACCAAGTTTTCCAACCAAAGCCATGTGATTCTAAAGCAAATACCTCCTGCTTCTGCCCATGCTGCACTGTTCCAAAATTTGCAGGCAATTTTTTGCATGACAGTTTTTCATCATTTGTACAGATCCAATAATGGAAAGTGAAATAATTTCCATAAAAATAGTTGATTATAGATGTGTTTCATATGGAAAACATGTACCTGACCCAGAGGGGTTAGGAGCTGCTACTATTAATTAGCTTGAAGAACAAAGCATGATCCTCTCCCCAGAGGGGAAGGAATCCAGTCTCCCTGTTCTCAGGGCATTTACAGTTTTACTGTTTAACAAATGCAAGGGGTTCCCAGCCCTTATGGTGGGAACTGTCACAAGCAGAGGAGCCCAGCGCCCGGCTCAGGATCATTTCTGAGCCTCCGGATGGTGTATGCTGGTGCCAGGGCTTGGCTGTCCCGACCGTGAAGGAGATGCCAGGGCATCTGAGTCGGTGCCCTTGCAGGGAGTGTCCTGCCAATAGCAGGTCTACTTTCTCTGCCTTGTTGGCCACCCACCTGCATTCAAGTGGGCTCAGATGCCAGATGCTGTGCCACAGTGCCATAGGGAAGTGCGGCAGGGCTGATGGTTGTTGCCGCAGTGCAGGGCAGGGGCTGGCGGCTTTGGGAATTGTTGGACTTGACCTCAGACCTTGGCAAGGCTTTGACTCATACAAAGGATACTGCATCTTCCTATGTCAACTCCTACTGCAGCCTTTGTTTCCCCTGTCCGTCTGCCTCCGGGTGCAGGCAGAGGGGTGGGTGATGGCCTGTCGGCCGGTGGAGGCTGGGAGCACATCTAGCCATGGTTTCTACTGTCAATACAATTTTGCACAAGAGTTCTTTGAAGTGAGGTTTTCAACACTAATATCTTAAATGCACAACTGTGAATTATAACTTTTACACTCCTGTTGGTTGAATTTCCTTTAAATGAAATGAACCTGAATCTGTTGTAACTATGATTTTATTTTTTTTTTTAATTCTGTGTATTGCCAAATCTTTGTAAAGAGTGAAGGAATGTTCTTGCTTTCCAATGAGAATCTTTCTCCAAACAAGACTGACTCTGGTGACGTGGAGATCATACGAAGCACACTAGTTATGAGTGGAGAGGGGCTCACAGTGGGCTCAGCAAACAAACCTTGGCCTCTCTGTAGAACTCAAGCTCCAACCTTCCAGAGTTTACAAAACATTTGATGGTTTATTCACAGCTTGTCCACTCCCTCATATCCCTGTGCAGCTGAAGGCCAGTGCCCCAGAGGAGTTCAGGACAGGGTATCCCACAGAGGAACAAGGGATGCTGGCAGAGTGGACAGGCTGGTCAGGGAGCAGGGGCCCCAAGGTTGGCAGGGCAGGATAAGGTGCTTCCCCCATGCAGTTGCACCAGCAGAACAAGCTCCATGGGCTAGGGCCCTCCACCACTCTCCACTTCTGCTCCAAACCTGTAGTCGTGTATAGTTCCCTCTCATGCTCTTTCTTCCATTACACAAGTTCCTGCTTCAAACTGAGCAGGGATGGGATGATGCCAAGAGCTGGAATTGGCTGCTCAAGGCCTGCATTTTTTGGGCCCCCATTGGAAGAGGAGTCAGCCACTTACATTGTGCTCGCTGTTGTGTTCCTTCTCATTTCTCCTGGATTTACTCCCCTTTTCCTCACCACAGGGTTATTTTTGTTGTTGTTGTTGTTTTGTTTTTGGTTTTTTTTTGTTTGGTTTGGTTTTCTTTTCTTTTTTTTTCTTTTCTTTAAGTGCCTTTTTGTGTGGGTGGAGCTGGCAAGAGTAGGAGTCTCAGGATATGGCCTTTTGCACTCACCTCAGACCTGGAGGAAGCTCAGGGGGAGCAGGGCGAGTGGCCCATGGACGTTACCTGTTGCTGCTTCTCAGCCTTCTGGGCCCAGATCAGATGAGGATCAGACTTTGGCACAGGTGGTGTCAGACTCTGGCTCAAATCAGCTCAAAGAAAACCAAAGAGGTAGCTTTGTGCAAGGGGCTGCTTGGGCAGCGGTGGTGCTTCCTGTGGTCTCTGCAGAGCTCAGCCGAGGGGTGTGAGGGTGTGGACAGCAAAGAGCAGTGTTGTCACCTCACGAGCATCCTGTGTAAGTATCTTACATGATGGAGAACATATCCGCATTCTCCAGGACCCCTCGGAACATGCATCTTCCTTGTGCTGAAATACGCTACAGAAATCATTCCCCCATGAGATGTACCATATTTTATATGATATCTAATACACACGTCTGTGGTTTTAAAACTAGTACCTGTGTACCAGTTGTGAAGTTATCCAGTGTCTGGATTTCCAGGTGAAAACTGGGGCTGGGGGGCCGGGAAGGATGCTGCAGAGAGTATCCCTAGTGGCGCTAACTTCAGGCTTCATCTCAAAGGTGTCCAGCCAGCACTGAGCGGTTCCTGCATTCGTACTGGGCTCTGCCGTGGGCAAAGCTGGCACAAAGCATAGAATTGTTAAGGTTGAGGAAGACCTCCAAGCTCATCAGGTCCAAGCAGAAAACAAGCATGTGCTGAAAGGCTTTGGTGTGATATGGAGCTGGGTCTTCTATCCAACCCCCTGCCTGGCTTTGCACAGAGTCTCTACATAGACTCAAAGAAGTACCTGGTCCTCAGCTACTGAGGGTTGGTTTGGCCCAACAGTGAAATGATGAGCTTAATGAACATCATCACAAGGCAGGAATCTTTTTGTGGCACAGAGAAGAGAGCAGCCTTCATCCTGACTTGACCAGCAGAGAGGACAAGCTCTACACTAAAAGCTGGGTTGGGAAGGCCACCCTCATTCCTGCTGTGGTGTTATACTTGGTCTGTCAGTTGCAGGTCTCTTGTCGGTGTGATTTCTGGTGATACTGATCTCGCTCCCATGTGTCAGTAGTGCAGGAAACTTGGAGACATCCATGGCTTCCCACAAAGCCTCACAGACAGCCCCACTTGGTGTCTTGCTCTTGTCCTGGAGCCTGGCTTCACGCTGGGTTGTGTTCCTACATGGTTAGTTTTCATGGCCATGTCCTTGGGGCCGTGTCCAGGCGAGGGGATGCTGTTGCTGCTGGTCCGAGATGGTACGGTCAAGCTTTTTGGTCCGTTTGTGCATATTTACTCTTCTGTTAGAAGCGGGACGCTGAACCTGGGGAGACCAGACCATTCACTAGGAGGAAGCCTGGGATACCAGGTTACCCCAGCACCCTTCCCTGAGTGCGGGGATGGAAAGAGGGTGCTAGAAAACTGCCTCCATTCGTGGCACGGTACAGGGAAGGAGGTGTTTCACAGACTGGTAGCTCTGAACTAAGTCTGCATGACATCTTGCTGTTCTTGTTATCATGAGGTCAGGCTCTACAGTGGTTCTGCACCTTGGAAATACAATACTCAAAGCTGCTGGTCTTATAGCTTCAGATGAAAAGCATCTTTTTGCGCTCTCCTGAGATTTCTTCTTTGGGTTCTGTTTTTCTCTGAGCAGGGCTGATCACTGGGATCCTGAAGAGAATGGTGGCCTGGCTGCTTTCACCTCTCCAGTGCAGACTTCTGGCTAAGAAGTGCTTGATGTTTAACCCTTCTCCCAGCAGGAGAAGTTTGGCCATTCTTGACAGAAGCTGCCTGTCAAAGAGCTGGGCTTGAGGTTTGTCAGCTGTTGTGAGCCACACAAGTGCCTGAAACATGCAAAGGCTTCAGGTGGCTCTGATGCTGCTGAGGTGGGTTTGATGTCTCTGTTGTCTTCTCCTGGAAGCAGTGTGGCAGTCGGCCGATAGCAGGGTTTGTTGGGGAGGAAGGGCTTATCCCAGCGTTCAGTGCTCAGCAGAGCAGTCTAGCATCCCGTGGCAGCTGTTCGAAGAATGCAGAGCCTTGTAAAAGGTGACTTTTACTTTTTTTAATTCTCTGGGCATCACTGTTGTACCAGATCCTTCCAAATTCAAGTGAGAAACTTGTAGGTGTCAGAGTATCATAGGCCTTTAGTTGAAAGTGCCAATATTGAATGCATGCCTTCTGGATTCACCCAAAGATCAACGTGGGAGGGTGGAGGGGCCTCCCAGTGGGCTCCTCTGTTCATGGAAGTGGCAGACAGACAGGCCTTGATCAGCTCTAGCATCATCCCTGCTTTGAAGTCTCAGGTCCCAGTGGGCTGGGCTGGGCTGGTTTGGCCAGCAGGTTTTTACCCAGGGTATGTGATCTGTCCTTTTCTATTGTGCTGGCCATGTGACTTTCTGTGGCTGCTGCTCTCCCATCAGCCCTGGCCACTCCTCTGATTTTTTTCTTGCTGTGGTTTGGTTGTGTGTTCAGGAAGGTGAGAGAGCGAGGTGCAGCATTCAGGACTGGGCAATGCTGCGGCTGTTCTGCCTTCACACTAAGGGTAGGAGAAGCTGCTCAAGGGACTCTGTCTGCCTTGCAGACCGTGTGAAATTTGGAGAATGGAAACCTACCGGTGCTCTGGTCCTTTCTGATCCATGTTCTTCGAAGCACAAAGGCCCTGCTGAGGGACCTCAGAGGTCTTGGTGGATGCTTTCTTCAGGACACACAGCCGTAGAGCCAACCTTGCTACCTGAATCATGGGGTAGGTGCCCAGATGCCAAACACATTGAATCTGAAAACCCAAATACTTGAGAAGTGTTCCTGGAAGCCATGAGTGCCCAGTGCTCAGCAGCTGGAGGTCTCACACCTAACCTTTCTTCTGCAGCTGGGTCCTTCCTGGCTGCCCTGAGCCTCTTTCTGGCTACTGCTGGCTCAGCCTCAGTCCCCCCCTGCTCAGAAGTGTGGTGGCTCTCCCCCCACAGTGCGTTTTCGTGGCTACCTGAACCCACCCCCTCCAGATGCCTCTTCCCCGTGTCTCATTTGCCATCCTTCGTGGTCTTTGCAAATTGTATCATATTGTACATGACTTCGGGTTTCCAGAGTTGTAGTATTCTGACTGCAGTATTTCTCTGTGTGTACATAAACCTGAATAAGCACAAGTGAGATCCTGAATGAAGTGTATACGTTTCATATACTGATTGTCATACGAATGAATTTTATAATTATTCCAATTTTGTTGTAGATTTCCAATCTTTCCTATTTATTTTGTACCAGATTTATTTGTATATTTTGTGATTTTGTTTAAAAGCATTTTGTTTATTTCTATTCTTTTTAGATAAATGATGATTTTTTTTCTGTTGCACATTCCAGTTTATGCATTTTTCCCTC